>OY757929.1:60440217-60452717 GCA_963585895.1 Sepioteuthis lessoniana | reverse complement strand
TGTTCGTATCTATCAATCTATCTATCTAGAGAGAGAAAGCAAGAGAAAGAGAGATGAAAAGAAGTTGAGATATGCCTCTATGTGTTTGTATGTGAGTGAATGTGTTGGTATGTGCCAGCAAAAGGAAAACTGTAGACATTACTATTGAAGGAGAACTTACAACCAGCTCCATTTAGCAGTCCTTTAAATAGTTTATACACATACACAAACAATATATAATTAAATGATAGAAAATGCTGAACTTCTTGCTGAAGGTGTTTCTATTCACTACATACTAATGCCTGAAGGCATTTATCCACTTTTATCTGTTTTACAAAGTCACCTTATTCGAAACAACTCAAGAAATATACCCTTTGATAACACAAACACATTATAAAAAAAAAATTACAAAAAATTTCAAATACTCAAAGTCATAATCATAGAAAAACAAATAATGAATAAAATAGTATTCAACCAGAAAAGAGGCATTCTAAATATATTTAATAAGAAAAAAAACTTAATATTATTGATAGCAGTATAAACATGCTCCATCTAGATAAGTATACAATGGCTCCATCTCTAGCTGCATCAATATACAACAGTTCCACATTTGCTACATCATGGATACATATGACATCAAGGTCACCAATTACAACAGAATAATAGTCACATGGGCTGAATTTATTCACATGAAGAAAGAACAAAATGTGCTATATAAAAGTAAATACTTCATCATTTATTTGGTGTTAGAGAGAGAATAGTTATGTGATCAGGAAAGAAGTGTAGTGGTTGACTCTTGCCAGTAGTGTGTAGGAACAGTAAGGTTGCCAAGGAGTTGAGTTACCTTGTGGTAGAGATAGAATTCACATACATCTGACCTCTAAGGCACTCTGAAGAAAAGAGAAAATGAGGAGCTAACACCAGAGACATTTCTTTCATGATAACTTCATTGTAAATTTGATATAAAAAATGCTATGAAGAGTGTTTTTCTAGCAAAGATATTTTAAGAATTGCTGCGCTTCTATTCAATCTATTAAGCAATGACTGTGATTTGGCATAAACATGACTCAAAATAGCAAGCTAGATTAGCAGACCATTAATCAAGAGTTTAATTCTCTCTGGATGTCCCATATTATTGGCCTTGTGCCACAACTAAGTTAAGCTTCGTAAATAACTTAGGTTCTATGCTATATGTGAATTTGATACAGCCATGTTTAATAATACTCACTTAATCTATCAAGAAAGTTTTATTTAGCAAGAAATAATGTTTCTAGGACAATATTGTGTGAAACAATGTATATAATTTTTCTCAAGTGCTGTGTCGATTTATCAAATGTATTTTTGAAAATTTAGCCCACTAGATGAGACAATATAGTTTTAAAAACTCTCATCTGCAAGTCTTGTTGAAAGCATGGATTCTCTTGTCTCTCTCTTATCAGCTATCACTCTTGATAAATCCTTGTGATAGTATCCAGTATTTAGTGGTATCTCATCTTCTCAAAACAATGTCAACATATGCATTAGAAATACATTGCCTGCTATTGACCAGTTATCAACCATGTAGAAATCTAATCTCTCAGATAAAAGGAAATAGAAATACTTCCTAGCTGTAGCTACAGTATGGTTGCACCACATAGACTCTAACAAAACGTTTATAGAAAAAACTTGGTAGAATCTAAATGAGAATGTTCCAAGCTATTTTGAGCAAATACTGGAAGCAGCACCTCCACAAAATGACAACTGTGAGGCTACTTGCCTCCCATCTCACAAATCATCCAAGTTAGTTTGAATTCTGCTGGTGAAGTAAAAACAAAGCGACCTCCTGTGAACGCCTATATATGAATGCACCAGTCTGAGCCAACCAGCAAAGACTGTATCAGCTCTGTGCAGACACTGGATGCAGTCTAGAGGACCTACCAAGAGAGATGGCTGATAGGGATGGATGGTGAGAGAGCATCAAAGGAATCCATGCAATTAGCATGATGAAGATAACTGGCTTCTGTTAAGATTGACCCAAGGTGTTGCATTTTTTTGATGCTACTACATAGAGGGTATATAAAACAGTGGTGATCTAGCCATGTGCTTACACACTCATCCTCGTCTCAATAAACTTTTGAAGGTGCACTTAGCACAAGAATTATTGTAGGAAATAAGATTGGTGAGCCAAGTTCAAATCTTGGATGAAGTTGTTTGTGTTTCATTTTGAGCTAATGCCCATGGGAAAGTCCATCTGTTCTCTCCCTTGGTATGGGTAACAAATCAGCCATACTCCACTTAAAAATTGACCTTGTGTTACTTACTGCATCAAGATATTTTTTTAATATGCTTTCTTACAAGGAACAGTGCAGAGAGAAATGGATTCCTGTGCAAGTGATCATGAGTCCCTTTGATTAAAAGTTGAACTTGTTTCATAGGGTCAATTTTGCATGTTGGTAACCATTGTGCCATATATATATATATATATATATATATATATACACATATACATATAATGATGAATACCACATCTTGACAGGTGATAACCATCTTTATCACAAAAATTACAACTTGAACATTCAGATTAATGACAATTTTATCTTTAAAGATATACATGATGCATTCGGTAGTAAGACCTCTAAATATTGTTGGATTATAGTCACATACATTTGTACAATACTTTTGCCACTATCTAGGACTATATAGGTATATCAAGTAACAAGCATAGCTAGATAACTGTTGACTATACAAACTGTAGGTTTTATTTCCAAATATCTTCTCTTAAACTTTTTTTGCCAAAGGAACATTACAAATCAGTAGAGGTTTGATGCTGGAACTTCCTTTTCCAGTTATAATTTTGGAGTTAACTTCTTCAAAGTATGCCTTTTATCATGGCTTTGACATTAGATTAGAGCTCCATCTTTGGTTGCTTTTTGATTTATTCCTTTAATAGCATGTCAATCTTCCTGGATTATTCAATGCCATAGCCATCTTTGTCCAAAAACAGTGGTCATACTATTTAACACATAGCTGGAAGGATAAGGGAATTCTAAAGCCCATTCTACTCACACGCACATGTGCATGAAATTTTTGTTGGTCCAACAAGAGAAAAGTAAATATTTAAAAATGAATAGGTCTGCAAATGAATTTAAATGTGGTACTTAATGCTTTTATTTCATATAATTATGCTCCACATGTGTTTCGGACTTTGTGGTCTTCTGCAAGAGAATAATAAAGTGTAGGTTACCTCTGCTTCTAACTTTTACAGTCAAAAAGTGGTGACCATTAATAGTCTCCTGAAGAGGACCACAAAGTCCGAAACATGGGTGTAGCATAATTATATGAAATAAAAACCTAAAGTACCACATTCAAATTCATTTGTGGACCTTTTCATTTCAATATATATGTATATATATATATATATATTGTCATCCACATACAGACTGTTTTGTTGTATCATAACTCATCGGTGTGACCAGACATATGAGATGCTTCAAGCTGGTATCGAAACCCAGCTGACTTTATGCCAGTTGGACATCTTAAAGCGCACTCAACAGCAACTTGTGTGTATTTTATATATATATATATATATATATATATATGTGTGTGCACATGCTGATATAGAAGGAGTCCCTCGTGCAGCAAAACCATTAGAAATAAAAGGCTGAGCTAATAAGACAAACACTTGTAAACCTTACCAATAGCAGCAGACACTTTTTTCATTTTAACAGACAGACAGAAGTAGTATAAAACAGGACTAGACCAAGTAAAGAGAAGGGGGACGTCTGCTCTTGAAATAGAGGGTGAACAAGATGTAGGTAGGTGTAGGTGGAATCAAGCTGGGCAAGTCTGAGAGCAGGAGAGGAGGTTGTGGCTGCTGAGGTGCATGGATAAGGAAAGGGAGGTGTGAGCAATTTATCTATCAATAAAGTGTTGGACACTTGCCTGCTACTAAGCAGAGAGAGAGAAGAGCTGAGGGTGCAGTATACACTATTTCAAATACTAGAGAGAGAGAGAAAGAGACAGAAAAGTGGAAGGGTATAGATTAATTCAAATCCTAGAGAGAGAAGAAGGAGTGCAATATTAACTAGTTCAAATACTAAAGAGAGAGAGAGAGAGAGAGAGAGAGAGAGAGAGAGAGAGAGAGGGGGGTGCAGTATTAACTAATTCAAATACTAAAGAGAGAGAGAGAGGGTACAGTATTAACTAATTCAAATACTAAAGAGAGAGAGAGAGAGAAAGAGAGAGGGGGGGTGCAGTATTAACTAATTCAAATACTAGAGAGAGAGAGAGAGAGAGAAGAGAGGGCGCAGTATTAACTAGTTCAAATACTAAAGAGAGAGAGAGAGAGAGAGAGAGAAGAGAGGGTGCAGTATTAACTAGTTCAAATATGAGAGAGAGAGAGAGAGAGAAGAGGTGGTGCAGTATAGACTAATTCAAATCCTATCTATCTGGCTACAAACAGGATCCAACAGTAACAACTCTCATTCTAGACTTAGTTTCTTTATTGTGGGTTAGTAAGGTGACCCTAAATTGTCCTGGAACTAAATTATTTTTCTTGATCAGCAAATCTGTATTTCTTGCAGTGGATACTATTGTTAGAAAGTGAACAACAAAGAAAAAAGAAAATTATAATAATCATGTTGCATTGTATGCAAGATCAATTTAATAAATAAATAAATAAATAAGAAGATTGTCTTCCAATGAACATGTTCAGTCAATCTACTGAAATGCAAAATGAGCTATTGTCCAAAAACTTTGTAAATGAACGTCTACCTAATTTGAAAAAAGCACTTCATGAACAGAGGTACGTTTTTTGCTCATGTAAGGGTAATTCATGAAGTGTAATCATTAGTAGGCTAAACTAGTAGGACATTAAAAAAGAGGTGCTCCATACACTAGACCTTGTGCCACAAGTAAACTTAGCTTTATAAATAATCATTTATTCATATACAAATATATGCATACAACAAAAAGTGGTATGTGTATGTGCATATAGGCAGACGTTAGAATATGTATACATACATGTATGTAGGTTTACTATTATGTATAGATACACACACTCACACACACATATATGTGAAGATTTCTATTCTATTCACAGAAGAAAGATAGAGCTTATACTTCTTACATATGGACACCCCAAAGAAACATGATAACACTATTATGATACTTTACAAAAACACAAAAGCTATGGTTTATTCACCTGATGGAGACAACGACTTCTTTGATAACATCACTGAAGTCTAGCAAGTAGATTCATTAGCACCATATTTGTTTATACTCCGCCTAGACTACATACTTTGAACATCAATAGATCTAATAAAAGAAAATAGTTTTACTTTAAAAAAAAAGCAAGTAGCAGGCAATATCCTGCAGAAACTATGACAGATGCAGACTATGCATATGATCTTGTGCTTCTTGTAAATACACCAGTCCAAGAAGAATCCCTACAGCATAGCTTGGGGCTGTAAAGGAATGGAAGAACACTAGTCAGGAACGTCTGACTACAAAGCACCGTCTGCTACATTTGCACAAGGTATGCAAATAGGTCTCAGCAGCGGATGTGTGAGACACATATAAGCTGTCCAAGTTGGTTCACTGGCATCTGTTGCTATAGGACGTATCACAGATACTACTAACTCTACAGGGGCAAGTAGTAAGAGGAATGGGACTTAACATCTATGCAAATAAATTAAAGTTCATGTATTTTAAACAAAAAGGATCCATCTCCACTTTAAGTGACTAGCCTCTAAAATTAGTAGTCCAGTTCACATACATTGGCAGCAACATCTCATCTACTGAAAGGGATGTCAACATATGTGTTGCAAAGGCATGAAATGCTTTGACAGGTTATTGATGGTATGGCAATCAGATCTATTCAATAAAGTAAAACAGGCTGTAGCTGTGTCAGTGCATCACATGGATGCTAACAAAACACATAGAAAAAAGCTAGACAGGAATAACACAAGAAGTCTGCAAGCTGTCTTGAACAAATCCTAGAAGTAGTATCCTAGAAGTTTTGTAAACAGCACCTGTAATGATACTTACCAACCAACCATCCAAGTAAGACAAGCAAAATATGCAGGGCACTGCTAGAGAAGAAAGGACATACTCATGTCCATGTTGGATGACCAGCAAAGACTTACATTAGATTTGTGTAGATACAAAATGTAGCCAAGAAGAATTGGTGGAGTGATGGAGAGTAAGAGAGAATCATAGAACTACATGCGGTCAGAACAACTTGATCATGAGATATATATATATATATATATATAGATGTGTGTGTGTGTGTGTGTGTGTGTGTGGTCGCGCATTTACCATGACTAGTTAATTTGGCATCACTTGTGTGCGATGTAGACCAGTGGCTCAGCAGTAGACTCTCAGCTCTGTATTCTGTGGTTGCTGGTTCCATCTCCAGTGGTGGTATACACTGCTGATGAGACCATATATGGTCAAAACAACTGTCCAGTGCTCTGTATGTTGCACAGAGTGCTTGCTGGATTATATATATATATATATATACATGAAGGGATCCTGAAAAGTTCACAGCCAAACTGGAACAATGATGTGCCACATGTTAAAATGAAAGAGGGATGTGCAGAATAGCACTTAGCATTCATAGATTTATGTAATTCCCTTCTTGGTCAGGCCAAGAACTTCCATGCGTGTGTATGTATGTGTGTTACTGTATCAATATATTATTAAAAATTTCATTATGTCTATCAAATTCTGGTTGTGCTAATGGCATTGATCATTATATATATATATATATATATAATTGTGAAAATAATTTCTACATGGCCAAGAGTAAGCCTACTTAGGTTATATATATATATATATATATATATATATGAGACTCAGCCAAAGTGGCACATTGTCATGGGATTTGTATGAGAACAATACTTATAAAATGCTCTAACTTAGAGAATAAACCAATTGTCAGCCCAATTTGTAAATCAATGATAATATTGTATGTGCGCATTTGTGTTGAACATCATTTCTTAATCATCAATATGGAGATAATAATGAAATTGTAAATAGAACTCTTCATTTCTTTTTAAACAGAAACACTAATATAATGATGAACCAGTGTTGCCAGAGGAATTTAGTTAGTTCATGCATTATCTGCATGTATTAAATCTATTATCAATCCAAGCAAATATATTTGCATATATATATATATATATATATATAAGCAAATCTTATCACCTAAAGTCCAAATTCAAATACTATTTAAAGTGAACCACAGGTATTACACTAGCGATAACTGTGGGAATATTATCAAAGTTATACTCTGAAAATACCATGATCGCAGGTAATCTTAGTTTTTCTTGAATTCTTAATCTAACATAATCTCAAAACTTAGAGTTTCAAATCAACAGTTGCAAAAGTCAAATAAACATAGCCAAAGTAATTTCTTAGTCTGAATTAAAATGAAAAGACATTAAAAATAAGAATTAAATAAGATAACTTAATTTTTTGTAATTAAAAAATATATACAAATGATTAAAAGATTAAAACAAAAATTAAATACTTAAACTTTTCATCTGATGACAAAAAAAAAACTAATTAAAAAAATGAAAGCATAAAGAAAAAAATAGCAAGAAATGGAGATTTTTAAAACATTTACTGAAGAGAACAATTTAGCAAGATATAAAAAACAAGGGAAAATTAAATAAAAGAAAAAATAATAAAAAGAAAGATTTCAAATCTTTAAACATTTGCAATGATGAAAAATAAAGTAAAAAGAAAAGCTAAGACTAAAAGCAAAATAAAAAAAAGACAAAAACAATTGTTATCATGAATAGAATTCTATGAAATCAAAACAAAAAATGCAATCACCCTTACCATACTCTTTCCCCCACCAACATCAGTAGAAAAAAATGAGCAGGGTGGGGTAAAAACCCACAAAAAAAGAAGCAAAAAACACTGTTTAATCACAACAGGCAATTAAAGTCCATTAAGATCATTAATTAGACTGATGCCATTGCTAAACAGTTTCAGTATCATTAGAAAACAATAAGCAAATCGAAATGAGAGTCGACTGCTACTGACAACCATCAGCACATATGATTACCCACTTTTTTCCTCCAGAAAAAAAAAAATACAGTTAAAAAAAACAAACAATATATAGAAAAAGAAAAAAAGGAAGAAAAATACACAATTCTTTCATGATTTTTCATTCGTGTTCCTCTTTAAACTGTTCTAAACAATTTATTGATTTCAATCCAAATTGTAGATAACTTCCTAAGTGCAAAGGGAAGCATTAATGTTAAAGCCATTCTCATTGTTTAGACATTTGAATAGAAAGGATTTTACAAAATCATACTACCTCTGTCCTAAAATAGTTGTTATATTTACATATGCATTTTATACAGTAAATGTTACAACTATTATGGGACAGATGTAGTATAAAAGATAAGCGAAACAGAAAGTAATCACAGCCCTCCCCCACAAAAAATAAATAAATAAATAAATAAATAAAATTTTTCAATTTCTATTTAAATACTTCATTAAGATATATTCTGTTCCATAACATTTTGGCACTTTATTGTTATTTTTAATAGGTTATTACCTATCACAAGATTTCTTATAAATATTTTAACACATCACTTCTGGCCTCATAGTAGATTTTATTGATGGCTGGTTGTCTCATTTTTATGGAAATCGCTTCCAGGATTAACATCTTCTTCTCCAACTTGTCTGACTGAGAATGGTGGTGTTATCACAGGGTGTAGGGCACAAATTTTAACTCTCCCATTATCAACAATTCAATTTGATGTTAGTTAAAAGTACTTGTTTGGTTGAGTTATGAACTTTGAATAATTCCTTTTCACCAGTGATCTTATGATTAGAACATTCAATCACAAAAAGAAAAAGTTGAAAAACTGAGCTGATATGACAGAAAGACTGTCATCTTTAAACAGACTTATATATATATATATATATATATATATATATAGGTAATGCAACTTGATCCTACAACTGACTCATGAGAAATTCAACTAAGTATTACTTAATGGAACATACCTAATGCTATTTTGTATCTCTGTAAGTGGAGCAAGCCCCACTCCCTACCAAAAAGGTATCTTGGGTTTGATGGTAAGGCTCCAGTTCTCAAGCTCTGGAGAGTGCACCCCACCATTATTCCCAGATCCAGACTAACTCAGGGTGGTCTTACCTGCTAGGGTCCTATCTATGGGTCAAGTAGATCTGTTTGAAAATCATTAAACAGGAATACTTGATGTCATATAACTGTGTGAAAAAAATACTCTTAAAAATTTATACAAAAAGTGTAAATGTAAATATAAACGCACAATATATACAATTCCCTAACTTCTTGTCATAAAATAACCCCAAACAAGTTGATATGGCATTAAAATCAATCAATCAATCAATTAATTTTAATGTTACAAGAATAGAATTTCTTATTACTTAGTGGTGAGACTAGATTGCCTTATGTGACAGAATTTGGACCAAAGATTAATATTCAGACTACAAATTCAAATTGAAAAACAAATCAAATAGATCTTATTTCAATATATATATATATTTTTCATTTGTGGCATATTATTAATCTTTGGTTCAAATTTTATCAATTTAAATTAGAATTGGGTTAATTCTATAAATTCATTATTTCTTATTTAATTTTTTTCTGTTATGTTTTAAAAAAAAATGTTTATAGATATACTGAGGAGGAAGAACTGTTACTGAACTTGGATCATGGCTGAAAGGTCAGGGAGATGTGTTTTGATACTAAGCAGAACTGCTTCTCCATACAGAGATCATTTCGGCCTGCTGGTTATCATCATAGGAAATGAAATTGGTGACTGGGGTTCAAATCCTGGATGTTTGCATTTCACTTCCCATTATGCCCTAAGGAAAGGCATGAATCATTCTTTTGCCTGCTATGGATAAATGGTTGGGAAGACTAGATTTTCTGCTTTAGTTAGGTAACCAGTCTAGGAGAAGCAAAACTCTGAATTCAAACTAGCTTTCATCTGCTTAGAAATTGACTTTGTGTCACATCCCACCTCTGGGTTGGGTATATACATAAATATAAATTCATTTTAAATTTTTTCCATCATTTTAACAGGTACTTCATAAGTTATATAATAATATCATTAATGCATGAAGTGAAGATTTTACTTTTATTGGGTTTCCTTTATTTTATCATTATTATTTGATTTAAAACAATTTGCAGGAAATTTTAATTTCTAATTGTTATATATGTAATTAAATTTCCATAGATACAGGGATCTATAATTGGAAAACATTCCCTCCCTGCAAAAAAATCCCCTGAAAAAACATACAGAGAAAAAAATAATTCTGAAATTCGAAAGATTAAAAAAAAAAGAAGATAAAAGTAACTTTATGGCTTGAGGGAAGCTTTAAAATTGTCATTAAAAAATTTAAAAAATTACTACATTTAAAAGTTGCAATTTCATATTTTTCTCAATATAGACATAGCTTTCAAGACAAAATTTAAATCCATCTTTATTTGACTTTATCAGCTAACTGAAACAAAAATATTTAGGGTTCTTTTAATCAAACTTTAAAATGAATCTCTAAGGCTTCTTATCTTACTACCAAATGTTGCAACATATGCAAATCAAACTTTAAAATGAATCATGAAGACTTCCTCTTGCCCAACCAACAAATGTTGTCATTCAATGCAAATTAAATATGATTAAAATTGTCATTAAAAAAAGCATTTTTTTAAATTAATCCGTGGCTTTTCCTCAATGAAGACACAGTCTACAAAATACTATTCAAATCCATGTTTATTACACTTTATAAATTCCATTATGATCAAAGCTAAACTGAAACAAAAATATTCAGGCTTTCCGTTAATCAACTAACAAATGTTGCCGTATATCTGGGTTTTTGTTGTCTTTTTTTCAATTTAATATAATCATCATCTGAAGGCAAAATTCTTTCTTAATCAGTTGTGAATTTTATTGAGGATACATTTCAATGGGTTAGTGAATTCTTTAAAAAAACTGATGATTGCCATCCAACTGATTCTTAGGTCCACCAAATGAAAGAGGGAACAAAAGAAACAAAACAAGATTTTTCAGTTTATGGCATCCTGATAAATTTTTGTGCCACCTGAACAGAAAGAGCGAGACTGGACTAAGTATGTATGTGGATGCATGCATATGTACATATGATGACTCTCCTGTATGAGGGCCCAACAGTTGTTAACAATGTGAACCACTGGACAACATTGGTGATATTATAATGGTGAAGGCTCATAAAGGATCAGCTAGATTTTTTAGTAAAGTTGATAACAGAAGAATGGCGCATTAATTTGGCGGAGATTCTCCTAAACAACCCTTCTCAAGTTTTGAATTCAGAGTTTTTCTTTTTCCTAAACTGGTTGCCTCAATAAAGTCTTACTATCATACCCTATAGCATATATATATTACGTATATCTATAGGTTACTATGTTTATCAGCAATGATAATAATATATATATATTTTTATCTAAAGCTTATTTTCTATCAGCAATGAATTTCCATTTAAAAGAAGATTGCTAAATGTTTTCTATAATAATGTATTGCAAATACTTTATCACAAAAATGGATTCTTAATGGTTTGTTATATGAATATTTTGTTGATGTTTCACAATAAAAAAGCATTGTTAATGACAGAATTAGAAATCCATTGGTAATTGTTTACCATAGAAATTATATATATATATATATATATATATATATATATATATATATATATATATATATATATATATACAAATGGAGGGATAGATAGATAAATAGCCTTGTGAAAGCCATAGTGTAGCCAATAGTGATAATTGGTGTTGAAAGTTAAATTGAATGAAATATATATATATATATATATATATATATATATATATATATATATATATATATATATATATACATGGTGCATTCAATAAGTTTCCAGAATTTTTTGTACAGGCATTTAAAATTGTCATATACTCTTGAAAATTCACTATGTTATTGCAATATATCTTATGAGATGACAGACCAATTTTTATGATATCAGCTTCAAATGAACAGCTACAGCAGCAATTGGAATTCACCCTACTAAACCCTGATTGTTACAGCGGGTGAATTTCAAAAATGCAATCTGGATGTGAGAACACTTTAGAAGAACGATATGCAATAAAATTCTGTTTTAAACTTGGAAAAAATGCAGCAGAAATGTATAGAATGCTTCATACTGCTTTTCCACCATCTTGCATGAATATGACCAACATATGACCAACATATACAATAGTGCTACTTTCCAGTAAAACTCAGAGTCATGACTTTTATTTTGCCTGACATTTTTTATAATTGATTATATATATATATATATATATATATATATATATATATATGGTTTATCAATCAAACCCTCCTCTTATGCAGGATGTGACACAAGGTCATTTTTAAGCAGAGTTTAACAAGTTTGAATTAAGCATTTTCCTTCTCTTAGACTGGTTGTCATACCAAGGTTGATGAGCCCAGTCTTCTCTTCTATTTGCCCATAGCTGGAGGAAGAAAAATTGA
>OY757929.1:60395217-60437717 GCA_963585895.1 Sepioteuthis lessoniana | reverse complement strand
AGCTCTCAAAATTCAAAAAGATAAGTGTTCTCCCAAAATACTAAAACAATTTTCCAAATGATAATTGATTACATAGATATCATTTTACCCTATAATTTAACCTCAAACATCATTGAAAAAACCTAAACATAACGTCATTAACTTTTCAAAGATCATTAGGTGTTTAATTGATAATAAAACTAACAATTAACACATTAAATCCTGGGCGGGAGTTTATGAAATTCCATGACTAGTTTATAATAAAAGTATGTGAGTGAAACTTCTCATAGTCTTAAAAAATGAATTCATGAACCCATTAGGGATTCGAAAAAATGGAAATATAAATAACAGTTTGGTCAGACATAATTTCAAATCTAATTGTAAATTTTGAAAATTCCAAAATGTTAGCATATATACATAAATAAAAATTCTGAACAATTGTTGAATCTAGCATCATTTCAAAGTGTGAGATTATCAAACAGAGATCCAGCTTTTTAAGTTTGTCCCCTTATTCGGTCATATTAGTGCTGCTAAGTTACAAAATCCCTTATTTAAAATGATTTGGCTTCATCTTTTATATATACTTAGATAGATAAACACATAGTTGTATCAATCAGACTGAGCGAGGTAGAAAGAAGCAGACTGACATTGATTGAGATAAATAGATGTGTAATGGAATATTTAAAATAGATATGACTAAAATTATATAAATATGGACATAGATAGATATATAAACTGATGTGACGTGAATATTTTTTGTTTCAAGAAATATGTTACATTTTTAAATAAATGTTTAAACACTAATTAATTACATCACATAAATTTGAAATAGAACACTAATAACAGAAATAGAATGTTTAAAACTTTCTCATCTTTTCATTTCATTTAAAAATCTATTTGCACTAATGAAGGTTTAAAAACTGAAATGATTAACATTGGAAAAAAATTCAAACTATAAATAAAATCATCTTCTGAAGACTTTGTGTTTTTTCGTATTCATGCATTTTCATACAGTCAGATCTTATTTCCATTTTTTTGCATATATATATTTATATTCTTGCATTTATATATAAGAAAAGATTTTCTCTCTATGTGTATATATATATGTGTACACACAAAAAAAAATCAGCCACGTTCTTCAATTAACATATATATTTACTTGTACAAAAGTATATATTCATATAGATATAAGCACATTTGTCAGCTTAATAAATAGTTAAGTAATTTATCGTCTGTGTATTTGAATGTCAGACTAAATATAGCAACCACCTTTCCTTGCAAAATTTTCTTGCTGACTTTTTAAGTTATTCTATTAACCTATGCTACCATAAATGCCAATAATAAGCGGGAAAGTTACACAGTCAAGACCCCAATGCACCTTACCCATAATACTTCATTCCATAGCACATTATATATATATATATATATATATATATATATGTATATATATATATATATATATATATATATATATATATATATATGTATGTATGAGAAATCAGTAGTCACTTTCAGTCTTTCTTCACTATCATAAAATTGCTCACTAATTACTTAATTACACATAATGTTTGCATATATTTTCAATGATATAAACTGATATTTATTCAATTTAGTTCAGTATGGTACAAGGCCAAATAGGAAGAAACATGGGTATGTAGAAATATTGCATTTTACCAATCTCTCAAGTAGGGAAAACCTGTCTGATAAGAAAATCAGCATTTAAAATGCTGGCTTTCATACTACCAGCCAGGAATATTATACCTTTGTATGGAGCAAATAAATACGAAGATAGTATACATGAGATATCTAGTTCATATTTATAAATGGTTAAAAAAAGAGTAGTATAAACCATGCAAAGAATTCAGTCAACACATTGTATAGAACATCATGCAAGAAGAATCCAAGCCAAATAAGAGTAAACTCTCTTTCTAACTTTGGTATTTAATTGATTTATTCATTCTAACAGCATGTTTGTTTTTATATTCTCTGAAGACTTTTGTTGAAGATTAGTTTGCAGCAACAGTATATGAAAATTTCAGTACATGACTTTAAAGACTAAAATTAGAAAATCTTTATACCCCTTTAAAAAATAAACCTTCATGCTCTCTTAAAAAAACAAACCTTTATGCCCCCTAAAGTTACAGAGGAACCTGAAAGGAATTTCACAAGGAAAGTCTCATCATATAACAATAAGTTTGAAATAATTAAGAAAATTGAATGAGATGTACACAGAAGTAGATTAATTTCTAAATATTTCTAAATTACATCTTCAACTCTGTATAATCTACAACTCATGGTGTAGTCGTTATCGCCGTAGGAAATGAACACGGCGATACGAGTTCAAATCCTGGACGATACAGGTTGCATTTCACATAGCACTAATACCCTTGGGAAAAAGTATGAATCCAATTATTCTCCCTCCAGCTATAGGTAAATAGTAGGGCAGACTAGGTTCTTCAGCCTTGGTTAGGCAACTAGTCTAGGAGAAGGAAAACTCTGAATTCAAACCTGTTAAACTCCGCTTAAAAATTGACCTTGTGTCATATCCTGCCCGAGCGGAGGGGTTGGTAAATAGTATCTACAACTCATATACAAGTCAATAGACAGTGTAAGAGTAATAAAAAGTCATCTTTCATTATAGGTTTTGGTTTCTCATAGTTGATATTCTTCCCATAAAATCAACCCATTATCTATTATAAATTTGACTTATGTATATCTGTGTGTGTCCTTACCGTCTGTCAACTAGTCTATTATTAATTTCTGTTTTATAAATCTCTGTGTGTGTTCTCACTTGCTATCATTAAGTCTATTTTAGATTTGTATTATATAAATGTGTGTGTGTCCATACCTTCTATCATCTAGTCTATTAAAATTTGTGTTTTGTTTATGTGTGTGTCCTTACCTTTGATCAACTTATCTATAATAAATTTCCATTATATAAATCTCTATGTATGTTCACCTATCATCATGTATATCTGTGTGTCTTTATCTTTTATTACATAGCCTATAACACATTTTTTAAGTAAATCTCTCTGTGTGCCTACATGCTATCATCTAGTTTACTATATAATTCAGAACAGTCTATATTTTTTATACATGATGATACTTCTATACTTTCAGCATTTATCTAGCTCTCCTCAAGGTCAGAATGTGACAAGACTGGTTTAAAGTGGGGTCACCTGCAAAAAACAAGCCTCTTTAGTGGGATGGTTTTCAGAATTACTGTTTCCTCTGCATTCTCCTTTAGGAACTGCCCAGCCACTGGGCAATCAAACCCAGACCTCACCCTTTTTAGGAGAGAGAGAGCAAGTGCTGTCCAGGAGGAAAACCCCTGTAACTGAGATGGTCATTTACCTGCATTTTGCCAGGTGGTTTCACTGAAGCATAGATGTGACTGTACTGTGTCAACTATTCAAAGTGTATTGATATTGACTTACAGCATTTGTCAAGAATAATGGTGATATATGATTTGCTTAAGGATTTTTAAAAAGTAGTTTTCAATGAATAACTGTGTTGTATTATCCATCTTTAATTTGATCCTATTTTATTTTCATATATAACCAGTTTTTTGCTGATAACTTTTATAATAAAGTTATTGTAGTGTAAAAATAAAAAGACATAATCATTACTTAACAAGCTTCTCATTTGTTCATTTAGTTGTAACTTAGAAACAAGGCAAAATTCTAGCAAACTTTTATTCTAACATTATTCGAACAAAATGGAAAAAATTTCTAATTTTCACTGTATATATTTTGCTAAAGTTAAATTTTTGTTTTCATCTAAAAATATCAAGTTATGTCTACAATAGGAAATTCAAGTGGACTTAACATAATGATAAAAATAAATACTGAAAACAGATGTTTTGCTGAAAATGTTGAGTTTACAGAAATCTTCTAGAGGTAAGAGAACTTTTATTACAAATTAATTTTCTCTATCAACAATATGGGTATTCAGTTTGTAATAGAAAATAGTATTATACAAGAACCTTCAAAAAGTGGCATTATCATTGTCTCATTCATCATACTACAACTATTGAAGAAATTAGTAAAAACTATTTTGTAATATATAATTGAATACTTTCATTAATTAAAAATCAATATATAACTTTGAAAATAGTTATCAACATTCAAAGTTGGTTTCAGGCAATTGATCTCTTTTGTGTTAGTGATAATATTTACCACAAGGTTTTGGTCCACTCATTCTATGGCCATTGTATATTTTGTAAGGAAATAGAGCTCTTTCTTTCCTTACAAATTAAACACCAAAAGATACAGACAGAAGACTCCATCTCTATTTCTATCATTCTGGTAATTTTTGTATCTACTCTATAAACCACTATGTGTTATGATTGATTGTCCTCTTTCTTCGCTTTTCTGTCAAATGATTGGGCACTCCACATGAAAATTAAAGTTATGGACTTTGTGTTCATAATTAAGATTTTTTATAGAGGAAAATATTTAAAAACAATCATATTTTGAACAAATTATTTTATCAAAATTTCTGAATTTTGATATAACCTTTTTTATGAGATGTCATCTGAAAAAAAGAAAACTATTTGATAAGAATAAAAATATAGACTTAAAAATGAAAAGAAAAGAATGAAAAAATAGAATCAAAATATAATGCCTGAAATTGTAATTTTTATTCATGGTAACAAATTTTTAATGATGAAGAATATTATTAGCAAAATATCCTCCTTTGACTGAAAAGATGTGTATTTTCACTAGTTAAGTTAGTTTCATTATTACCAGGTCTTTGTTGATGTGAATGTTATTATAGGATTCAATTGATCATTTATAATAAATTTTCTATACTTTGTATAAATTATAATCTTGAAACTGAAAATATTTAAATAATGAACACCTCTCATCAGGATATCTAGAGAGACTTAGAAAAATATCAGCAATATTCAATTACGTTATTTGGGATGAATAGAAATCACATTTGATTACAAGCAGTCTATCTATAATGATTTGAGAAGCCTGGATATAAAAAAATGAAAAAGAGCCATTTTGAAAAAAAATACCAAAAATAAAACAAAATTAGTATTTGATATGGATAACCTTAACAGTCAATTGCTGATTTGCCAAAACATTCGGACATTATGACAACAATGGAGTTAAACTCCATTGTTGTCATAATGTCCGAATGTCTGAAGAAAACTTGGAATATTCTCTTTAAATCTCAAAAAAAGTTTTGTCTTAAGTAGCTTTGGTTCTGGGCAAGATTTAACATTTTTATAGCTCATCACAAGAGAAATTCAAAAAATGAATAAAGAGAAAAAAAGTACCTGTAAAAAGAAAATTTCTTCATAAATTCATAAAGAATGATTTTTTTGGAAAAGACTTTTAGTATAAATCAAAACTAAAAGAGCTTATTAAAGAGAACCTCAAGTTTTAAAACTTACCTTTAAATATTTACCCACCTGATCCACTTACTGGTTTTGGGCAATTTGGAAACTGGAAACTGACAACAACTAGTACAGTGGTACTTTGACTTACATCAAAATCAGAATAAATCAAGACAATTTTTCTTATCTAAATTGGAGAAATTTCAACTTATTCATTCTTCTTCCATAAGATTAAAAAAAAAAAATTAAATAATAATTCATAACAAAATATTTGCTTCAAAATATTGATGGAATTAAAAAATTATGATTGGAGCAATGAAACATTGTATATATATTGTTCTTGGGGACTCATGCCCCAAGAAACACCTCTCTGCAAAACTAATCAAACAAAAATCATGTTTGCCCACACATTGAGACAAATAGATATCTTTTGAAATCATAAAATAACATTGCAAAAGTTAACCATTCTGTCAGAATACCTCAAGATAAAGGGAGTGTTTAGTGACATTGGAAACAATTTGATGATGTGATGTTTAATGTCATGGAAAATGAAACCAGGAATCAGAATGTAAATTTTAACCAAAACTATTAATAAAAATGCTGCCCCATTGGCCTGATGAATTGAGTATTTGCTAATGGCCCAGAAAACCTGGGTTCAATCCTGGGTCAAATCATACAGAGACATAAATAATGGTACTTGATTCCTTCTTGTTTAACACTCTGCATTATAAGGTAGGGATCAAGGGTAGAGAGAAGCAATCCAGGGAAAGGAGTACTGCCTTCCTCTATACCTCAGTGTAGTAGCTAATGGAAAGGAAGCCTTCAGGTTGTCCTTATTTATGGTCGTCAACTGTTACTTTATTGATAAAGATATGAATTCATCTCTTCTTTCCAAATATGTGTGAGATAGTAAGGTAGACTGAGCTCTCTAGCTTATATAGGTGACCAGTTTAGGAGAAGAAATAATTTGATTATAAAGCCAGGAGCTGAAGTACCTAAGACATTCTGATATTGGCTTCAACATTTTGGCAATTCCTGTGACAGCATTATTACCTAGAAGTATCAATGTTTAAACATCAGCAGCACAGAGGAGAGGAAAATGTTATTTCACACACTCTAATCCAGATCCATGGTCTCATGAGAAAAGTAGAGGCCAGCAACTCAATGTTTGGTGCTAGTCACATTGTTGCAAGTCCCTCACCAACAAAACAAAACACTGGCAGGCATCATCTTGCTGAGGATAAGGAACAGAAGAAAAAAGCCTTGTTAAAATTTATCTAACTTTTATTTCTCTCACTCAGTCAGAGAAAACCATATGTGACAATGTGCATATCACTAAAAAGTTATATTTGCTGAGTCCATTCCTTCAGAAGTCAATTCCAAATTGGATATCTTGGAACATAATCATAGTTTAAACGTTTGAGGGGATGAAGATTATGACGTTGATTCTTTGCTATCCATATGTCTACTGTGGCATCAGTATTTCCTCAACTAGTACCAAACATCAGTTCATTTCAAGATCATCATATAACACTGTGATCAAAACTGACTTACTGTTCAAAATAAATATGATTGATTTCTTTCCTTTTAGTTTGTAAGGTAGACAATTGCTGTTTTTGAAATGAAAATATTAAATCTTATTTATTGATTTTACATCACCACATTCATTAACCATCATCATCATCATCATCATCAAGATGCTCTGAGAGCACAGATTCTCTTGACACTTTCTTAGTATCCATCCCTGTCAGCCATCTCTCTGGGTAGCTCCTCTTATCAGTATTTCTTTTTTATGAGAAGCAAATCTGACAGGATCAAAACCCTAAAAGTATAGTTCTGGGAAGGTCAAACTCTTCTACAATAAATCTTGTGGCTTCCATAATCTTTCAGTCATCTTGTCTTGACATTGAATATATTCCAGATTCTGGGTAAAATCATACAAGGGATGCAGCATCATGGATGTGAAATAAAGTGGATGAATCCCAAAAATGGATCAATGGCATGCTTCATCTGACAACCATGCTACTCATCTATAAAGGTGGCGTCTATTGATGAGATAAAAAAAAAACCATCAAAAGATTACCATAGCTCATAAAATTTATTAGAATATAATCATTTTATGTATTATGTTTGTAATGACATTTTTAAAATTAACTTTAAATAAACCTCCAATGCACTCTCCACAAAACTGTTAAGTGTCCCTTGCTGTACATATACCACCTTTTTTGAAATACTGTCTTGAACTCAAAGTTTAATATACTGTTGTATTGTATGAAATGGAACATGAGAACTGGAGTGATGATTTTGTGGCTGTGGTGGTGGTGGTGAGGAGAAACAATGACAGAAAAGTCTTCTAAAAAATTCCAGAAGTTGTCTTAATTATTTTCAAATCAGATACAAATCTCATGTCTTCGGGTCAGCTGTCTGGACAAAAGGAAATTTCAGTTATCAATTAATTCTAACCCCTGATGGTTATATCATCAAGTCATTCAATCTTTTCCAGCAGGGGGGGGATGCTTCCGGCCACCTTCTCTGCTGGTGTGTGAGTGCATATCTACTCCCAGCATGTGGGATCTATATTTTTGCCAGCTCAGTTTCTGCCAAGGGACATATTGTTTATATTCCAGCTTCTTTCCGGGTGTCTTTGATAAAACCTGAACTTCCACAGCTAACATCTGAAAACATTGGAGTCATCACGAGGTCATCACATTCTTCAGGTGTCTCTGATGATATTTGTATTCTACAATGTTGAGATCACTTTGAGGTCAAAATATTACAATATATTATTTCAGGGGATGAAATATCAAAATAAGTAAGGTAGACAATGTGTCTGCTACTATTACCAGGACAGGTAAGACAGTAATTGTAGAGCAGTTTACTTTCAACAGTCATGGCCTGGCAATAATGAGACTTTCTGTCAAAAAAACTTACAAGGGAAAAGAATGCAAGGAAAAATGAGTTCATGTCTTTACTAAATGCATTTGTCTTAAATGAATATCTGTAGCCATAGCAAAATTTTGCTTGTGGTTCAATGATTCCATTTTTCATTTTGGTTAATATACATGTATATATGTATATTATTTTATATATATATATATATAGAGAGAGAGAGAGAGAGAGACATAAACACTCATAAATGTAAATATATAAATATATAAATTTTACATCCACCCAGACACATTATACATAAACACAAGTGTATTCTTGCAAGGGAAAAAGATGCAGGGAGAAGTGGATTTATGCCTTAAAAAATTGTATTTGTCTAATTGAATATCAGAATCCTTAGCTAAATTTTACATTTCGTTCAATGATTGTATTTTTCACATTGATAATCAGTATTCCAATATGCATTTTTTTAAGTATCCCATTAATATATTTGTTTTTATATATATATATATATATATATATATATATATATACACACATATATGTGATATATATATTCATATATACATATATGAAATATATATACAAACCCTTACATTATATGTATATGTGTGTGTGTGTGTGTGTGTGTGTGTGCACCTACATGATATATCTATTTATCTTATTGTACATATATATTTACAAATATATATATACATTTGTATATACATTGTATATAAAACCCAGACACATTACATTTAAACACAAGCGTATTCTATAGCATGTATGTACGTAGTTATGTTTGTCAAAATCAGCAATAACCCAATTCATAAATACTAAATAGTATGCCAGTCACTTATCTTCTGTCTCCATTGGTCATTCTCAAGCATCAGAAGGTCCTCAGTTTCATTTTTGCTATCCGTTCATACGAGAAAAAATTTCCATCCAGCGAAGCAGAAAATTGTAGATTTTACTCACCTGTAAAGAGATAGAAAAACAGTTTCTTAGTAAAAAGGCATTTTTGTGACATATTGGCTTAAATTTCCACATCTTTTACCATATTCCTGACAGACATCATTGCCTTTATTTCACGAATAGTTCATAACTTTAACCACATTCATAAGTCTCAAAGCCAATGCCTACTTCAAATGTTCTTAACTGGGAGCCACATGGGCAGGCAACATTGCTGGCACTGAAAGGGTATATAAGTAGAATAGTATGTTGCGAAGCCACAGAAATATTTTAACCCTTTTACTCCCACTGGGACACTGGTGTGCCTGTTGAATTTCATTTTCATTTTAACCCTTCAAACACGATAGTCAAAGCATAATTTTGCATATCTAAAACTTGGTTTAAAGGTGGAACTTACCTGTACAAGGTGAGCAGCACAAAGATTTCTTTTTTCTTAAATTTCAATCTAACTTGGTATTAAAAGGGTTAGTTGGTCATACCAATTCAACTTTAGACATTATTACTATCTATATAACCCCAACATCATATAGCACTGATTTCAAGAGTAATGTCATTCAGAAGTATACCTGGTCTATTTATATAGTGTTTAGACATGACTAATTGTTTCAACATTTCTTTTCAATAACAGAGTGAAATATTAAAAAACTTAGAAATAAGGCTCAGTCACAGTAAATAAAGATATTGATAAAATTTGTCTTTTTAAAGTTGCATGAATATAGTCCTTATATCTACTATAGGTTGTGTTACTAGCATATATTCATTTAACATAGAATTTTGTTGGCTGAAGTAAAAAACTGTTCAAATTTAATTTGTTGTATTTCTGAAATTTATATAATACAGTTGCTATGGATGTATACTTTTTCCTCGCCAGTCATTCATGATTGAAAGATGACAATAAATGATCAGCTCACTTCCAGAGGTTATTTCCCCAACCTCAGGCAGCACCTTCTCCCTCATCTGGCTTTATTACTCAGCACCAGAGGCTTTCCAGAGGGGAATGCTAATGAAAGTAAGCAATTTTTTACCCCACCACATGGGATGTTCACTTCCAGCTAGGTATCTACATACTCAACTGACCTTGTGTCACAATGTGGCCTCATTTGGAGCAAAATAGTTATCTACTCATGTATACGATAAATAGTATTCTATTAGCTTTCTTTTTTTTTTAATCTCAAATGGCTATAAAATAGATTATGAAGTAGCAAGGGCAATGTATAAGGAAAAAGGTTGGGAACCAAAATTTGTATTGCTTTTCTTGTAGAATTCATGAGATTTTGAAATAATCCCACTCCGATTAGATGATCTGAATAGGTCTTTTGCACTTTCCCCTATTCTTAAGTTTCTCTATATTCCAGATTTTTTACTATATATATATATATATATATATATATATGTACACACACACAAATTATTAAAATTCTTATTATGTTTGTATATATGCACAGAAGAAATTATTATATAAAACTAAAAGTTTAGTAGAATATTTATATATTTAATATAACATCAGATAATATTTTAATCTTAGGAAAGAATACTGGAAAACTAAAGAGTCTACAGATCTGTCATGGCAATGTAATGAGGAATACCAATCAATTTAAATCTTTAAAAGATGGGGACAAAAATAATCAAAACTGTTCCCTTAGGAATAATAAAATTTTTATTTTAGAAGAAAATTCAGTTTTTATAAGAATATTTGAAGTAACTTATTACAGTTGATACTGTAATTATAGTTGTATTTCTTTGTAACAAAAAAAAGGTTATATAAAGGATCAGAGAAAATGTTATGTTAATAATATCAATAACAAATGGAGTTCAACTGCTTGAACAAAGCAAAAAAAGAAAAATGAGATCAGTAGTGTAAACACATACTCTAGTTTTGTTATCAGTGTCTCCTATTAACAGTCAATCAGCAAGCTCATCACACAGGGCAAATGGAGAGAGTTTGATCCTTACTATTGTGGTGGTATGCTGAAATAAGCTTACTTAATATTTACAAGAGTTCAATCATTATTTATTTATGACTAAATCACATTTAACATAAAACTATTCTGAGTCTGAAAAGGACAAAGTAATAACACCTGATAACTTCTTTCTACTTGGCCCAAATAAGTTGTTATTCACATGAACAATATAAACTTCCATTGGCAAATAATCACGCTGGAATCACTAAAACATTTAACTTTATTCCAGAAACTGTAAAAGGAAATTTTACATAATACCACAAACTGGTTTCCACTCTTTTGTTTATATTTTTACTGTCCTCTTTTCCATATACCTGAAATAACAAAAGGGATAATACAGCATGCTACAAAAAAACAGCTGTACAGTCACTTACCTCCTCTCTTGCAAACAATCCAAGTAAAATAAGCAAGACGTACAGGGCATTGCTAGGGAGTTAAATACAAACTCATTAGCAATGTTCTCCTATGGACTCCATCACATTTGCATATCAGTGTTAGCTAACCAGCAAAAATTTACATGCATTAGCTCTGTGCAGACACTAAGTGCCCTCTAGAGGACTTACCAAGAGTGACTGAGGATGAGAGGGAGAGTCAAAGTAACCTCTTCTATCAGAACATCTTGATGAGGTTCATGATATTTAATGGAATAGGAAGATTTTATTCATGTTCTCAAATCTACTCATTTGGTTTGGAAGAAAATTGTCCATTAAAACTGGTGCCACTATGCTTCCAAATTTACCATTATTTGTGGCGACCTTGTGCCAGATTAGACACAATAAAAGTATCCTTACATTAATTGTATATCCTAATAGCCAAAAGTTAATCCTAAGAATTAACTTCTTTAAAAATATCTATCCTGATTTTATCATTGAAAAATAAGATATAACAGATGTTTATAAATTCATATTGACAAAAACCAAAGAGATATAAGCATTTGTTAATCATTATGGATAAAGTAATGGTCATAAGCTAAATCACTGGTCCAGGAATCCATATACTCTGATTCAGCAAAACAAGCAGAAGCAACTTTTTTTTATTAAAGTAAAATAATTGATTCATTCTAGATATAACCCCTTAACATGAATTATACAATAAAAACATTCTTTGCCTGGTTGGCTGGGGCTGTAGAATACACTGACTGCATCTCTGCAGAGGAGTAATACCCTCACCCCAATGAGTGTCCTGGATAGGGCACTAAACAATCTAATGGTGAGGTTCCAGTAATGCTGGAGCTTTTGGGAACGTGGGGTATTCCTTCATCGCCACAGCTCCCAGGTCCACTCTGGCCTAGAGAGGTAGCTGCTGATAGGGTCCTATCTATGGGTCAAATAGAAATAAACAGTGTGCTTATGCTAAACTGAATTGCTTGAAATAGAACTGTTTTGACATTCAAACTATGTACTTATGCTAAACTGAATTGTTTGAAATAAAAAACTGTTTTGACATTTAACTGTGCGTTAAGAAAAACTATACTTGTGCTAAACTGAATTGTTTGAAATAGAACTGTTTATTTGTATTAAAATGGATTTGGCAATAGATAACCTACAAAGGTTGATATGCCATAAAGCCCAAACAAACAAACAAAAACATTCTCTGGGGATTAAGTAAAGGGTTTGCTTTAGAATTCTCAAAAGATGACTAATGACAACCATTTGAAAACAAAAGTTTGAATAAATCTTTGTGTAATGCTATTCATAGATATGATACATTCAAATATTTCTATAAATTCTTCACTAAACTATTCATCAACAATTGTGAAGAGTCCGTCTTTTGTAGACAACCAAACAGTTTAATGTAGAGTTACAAAATTTGGCACATACCGTTATTGAACCCGAGGGAGAGTTTTCACATAAAAAAACATAATTTGTTTCTATGAAGAAGGAGGGATTCTCATTAACAAGATGTCTTACTATAAATATAAATTTGTTGGAAGCCATGTTACAAGACACAGCTAGTCATATAGAATTTAAATTTCTGAATTTCAAAAGAAAATATAAAATCCTTTATCTTGCTAAAATAATTAATTAAATATCACTTGACAATGAGTAATTCAGAGATCTGTATCATAACATGAATACCCATGTTTGAAGAAGAGCCACACAAAGTCCTTTGAGTCATGGCTCTGTTTAACAGCTGTCCTTGTGAAAAAGGTAGTTAGGAAATAAGTTGTAACCAAAAATTTAGTCTATTTCAGACTGAAATCTTTGGAATAGTCCATTTCTAATGGATAGTGAGGTCTATATCATTCTCTCTATATATACTTTAACATTCATTACTTAAACATTATTAATTAGGTTTACCGGGAGTTATTCAAATTGGAGATGAAAAATAATCTAATAGTTTAGTAGCTTAGTAAAGACTAATAACCCAGACAAAAAAATGTTTAAATCAATAAATTTCACAAATTAAAAATACTCGATAAAATACTGAAAAAATAAAATGTTTGGTTTGAAATTCACAAAAGGTGACTCACTACAACAGACACCTGAAGGTTAGAGGATAAAATAAAATGCTATGACAACAACAATCAAGATGATGAAAATTATTTGAATAAATCAGGGTATAATAACATTTAAAAGTTGTACTCAAACCAAAACTAGGCAAGACCCTATCGAACAATCTTTTCAAAAGCGCCAATTTGTGATATTATACACAAGCAAAATATGGACTACCATGAAAAAAGAAGAACAGTGACTGTTTCTGACACCAAACTATGGAACAATCCATGCTAGGAATATCATCACATCAGAACATCCAAAATAAGGTCATTGTTGAGTGGAGTGAAGTATCAAAAGCAAAAGTTCTTCTGGTTCTGATGCATCACAAGGCTCACAGACAAGTATACCTATGCAGTTGTGCGATCTGAGAAATTGGAAATTACAATGGGAAGTAAAAATTGTCTAGCCATTCTGGCCGACATGAAGAAGAAGAACATGATCAAGATTAAAATGGAAGTATACAGTGAACAGAAGCCTGGTGAATAAAGGAATATATCGAACACATTAGGGTGAGTCAAAAGTTTTGCCATATATTTGTATGAGCTAGTTTGCAGAATGTATATCATGTAATCAAAGCAGTTCAAGCAGTGGTAGGTCTCTGCAATGATTGGTTATATTGTAGTGGTGGCGGTGATGGTAGGTGTGCTAATAGGTTGTGCATTGTTTCATTCATTATGCAATATGAATGTGACACAGATGAATGTGCATTGTGATCTAATTTGGGAACTCATGCTTTACAAGTTGAAACATTCATTGTGTAAAAGTTGAAGGCCCAGTTGATCACAGTATAATAACCAGATGGTTCAAGGAATTTTGCTTGCGTTGCTAGCACTTCAACAATCAGGCAAGGTCTGATAGACTTAAACTAATAGATTCTGAGGTCATTCTCCAAGTCATTGTAGCAAATCTGGTGTGTAGGTCTCATAGAATATCAGGCAAGCTTAGCTTTTCACAATCCAGAGTAGTTTATTATCTTCTTGACCTCAGTAAAAGCTGCCAAATTGTGCTTCATTTTACAAAAATATAACAAAACTTTTAACTCAGCCTACTATTTCCATTATTTCTTTTTTTGACTAAAATCTATGTTAATGATTCAGAAGAGTTTATTTGTCTATCCTTCAACATATTGTTAAACAATTAGGTTTTCTACGGACAACCAAACTATTTGATAAAGAGCTACCAAATTAACTTACTGAGCATGGATAGTCCAATGAAAACCTTTGACCCCAGTGGATTGAATAAAGAGTTTAATTTGAAAATCAGATTAACATTCAAAGATTTATTGGAACTTAACTTCTTGTTGCTGTTGTTTATATATCATTTTGACAAGTATATTCTCTGACCTTCATCAGGTGTAACATAAAAATACACTTGGTCTGGTATTTTTCTTTAGTAGTAAAAAAAATTCTGTCTGATACCATTTTTGTTTGTACCACAAAAGAAAGTGACCAGAAGAAGAATATCTCTCCTGTAAGAAAAATATAGTGTGGGAATTCTTTCAAGGTGTAGCCAGTACTACTGTATGGTTGCACCACTTTGGTTCTAACAAAGCATCTTTTGTAAAAATTAGATGGAAACTCTTCCTGAATGTTGGATCCTGTTTTGAACAAATCTTGGAAGCAGCACTTCCACAAAATAGCACTTGTATGGACACCTACCTCCCATCTCACTAACCAAGTAAGATAAGCAAGAAATGCTGGAGAACTAAGAACAAACTCACAAGTGACATTCTCCTTTGGACTCCTACTCATGGACACACGAACGTTGGGTGACCAGCAAAATCATACATTCATCAGCATTGTGTAAACTCTGGATGCCACCAAGAGAAGTTGCCAAGTATGATGCCCCATAGGGATAGATGATGAGAGAGAGTCAAAGGAATCTATTCAGTCTGTGCACTTTGATGAGGATGACACATGAAGAAGGCTGGAGAATGTACCAGTCAAAAGATCATGTAAATAATAGAAACAGTGAGTTAAAGTGTATAAAAAACTTTTGACTGGTTCATTTTCTGGCCTTCTTCAGGTGTGAATTTGTTAGTGTAAGCCTGTAGACTATATTGCTTAGTGGAAAAAAATTTAGAATGAATACATCTCAATGCTGAGAAATAAAAATGAAATTGAAGATAAAAATGAATCAAAAAATTCATTTAATATTTATATACACAAAAAATGGTATGGCTGATAGTCAAGAATACTGATACACAGTTAAAACTTCCATCTATTGCAGTGTGACTCAATGTGTGGTATACACCAGTGGTATCAATGGTATACACCAGTGGTATCAGTGCCTATACATGAACTCTACACTGCTGGTATGCATCTTATTTTCATATCTTTAATGATACTTAAAATATACAGTATCACCAATAAATAAACATGCTCCAAAGAATTTTTATGTAAAGTTGATTTTCTTATAAATCAAAAATACCAGTGTTTTATTATTTCAAGTGAAACATTTTACAATCAGAAGAAATATTATAATGTATCATTTATTGAAATAGTCACCCCAAAAAAATGTAAAACCTCTGCAACCAAAAATAAAATTATATATAATTATATATAAGAGGTGTAGTTATTTTTGGATGGCTACTTATTCTTATCTTTGCTTACAAAGTTTCAATGCTGTAGAGTTTGGAAATAAATAATACTTGATGATATTTATTTTCATTGAATAAGTTTTCATAATAATAAAATTATATTATCTTTGATTTATAAAAAAATAAACTTTCAAAACGTGTTAGAAGTGTACTTATTCTGTATAAATCTAACAACCCCCTCTGTAAGGTATGACACAAGGTCAATTTTTTAGAGCCCAGTCTACCTTTGTAAGGTATGACACAAGATCAATTTTTTAGAACCCAGTCTATCCTACTACTAACAGCCTTGTCCAGGATTTGAACTCTCGTCATTCAGTTCATTTCCTATGATAATTACTGTTACAGCCCTCATATGATAAAAACTGTTATAGCACTCATACATCCTATACTAATGTATTTATTAGATAGATTAGGATGAATAAATAGATAGATAAATAGATAAACGGATGGATTTATATATAAAAAGACTGAGATGTGTAAATAAAAAGATAGGAAAAATTTTGACAAGAAGTTAATTGATATAGATAGATTAATGAGAGACATGACAAAATGACATTCCAGGCAATGCTTGGATGTTGTTTTGCGATAAACTATATAACACTATCTAAATAATTTGGTGATGGGTTCTAATGTTTATCTCCCAGTCTTGAAAACTTTTATTTAAATATCAAATATCTATCTATATACTATTTATCAGTAAATATTTATCAGAAAAAATTTTTAAATTTCTTTTTGCTCATGTTAAAAATAGTACATCTTTTGATTCCTTACCTTTTGAAATACAGAAAAACAATCATTATCTATTCACAATTGTATTTAGCATTGTTTTCAATTGTACCAAGATTATATAAAACGACAAAGAAGCAGGCTCATTATTTACATTAGAAACATTTTCATATTTATGAGTGGCTTTAATATATTTCAATGATGATTTATCTTTTGCTTATTAGCATATTTTTACCATTTTTGCTTAAAAGTTTGCTTATTTTTTAAAATATTCTATTCATTTTTCAATATTGTATTACTTGCTTATAAAATAAATATAGATTTTTAAAAACTTCATCTTTCATATATTTATATATCATTTAATTTAACTTACTAAATACTTTCATAAGTCCAATTAGCTGTTACTTAGCTTTTCTGAGTTTTGGCTCATCAGTCAGTCAGACTCAAACTCATTTGCAACAGTTGACCGATTGAGCTTGCAAACCATTATACCACCCAAGTGTCTTTTGGGTCCAAGAAATTTTTTTGACTAAAACTATTACTAAGTCTGATTTTAGTATAAACTAAAACATTCTAAGGATTAAAAATACTGAAACCTATCAGAATGATATTTGGGTCCATGGCCAAAAAAAGTCTTGAGTCAATAAAGATAGCACAATCCAATTCAGCATTAAACCCAAAAAGAGAACAGTTCCAAATAGTAAATCCAACATCAGCAAAATGTCTTTTTCTAAGCAGGGGCTATCACATTAAATGCCCTAGATGGGTTGGGTTTTGATAATTAGAAAATTCATTTTTCCCTCAAAATGTAATGTTGATGGTTATTTATTTCAGACAGGAAATTGTTTATGGCTTATACCAAGATCCCAATTCAACAGCAGTGAATGAGGGGACTGTTCCCCACCCTGAAAATAACTTGTCTACCTCTATAATTTTTACGTGAACTAAGTTTTGTTTGAGCAACCCATTTTGATTTTAGTATATATTATTAAAATACTCCATGTTTGTATATGTGTATGCAATTGTAATGCAGCAAAAACAGTACATAAGATTTTTATTTGGGCAATATCTTGAAAAAAAACTCTAACATTGGAAATAAATTAATTTCTACTTCAATAAATAAATGGTAACTGTGTGAGGTCTATATAGGTACTGAACATCTGCCTTTGTCTCTCTCTCTCTCTCTATATATATATATATATATATAAGTAAAATTCACATTATGCTTATATACAAATATGTAACCATCTCAAAGTCACCCTAAAAAAGGTCAGTTGGCCACCACAGGCTAAGAGATACAGAATAGCAATTGAAGAATAAAGATGTAACAAAAGAGATTTATAAATAGAAAATAAATATTTTGTCCAAAAACACTGTGAATTTTACAAGTGAGTTACAAACACGTTTTTGTATGGCTGTTACAGTGATACAGTTGGTAATTGTTTGGATCAGTGACCCAAGAGAAGAACGTTCCAATGACCAGTTTGGAATGTAAAATTTAAAATAGTTTTAACCTTATAAAATTTAAAGATAAATCAAGAACTGTGAGAGCGGGAAGTGCCATTTAAAATAACAATAAGAAATTCAATAGTGGAATTTAACTTATTAATGATATGACAGAAAACAAATCTTGGAGATCAAGCAGAGCTTTAGCTATGAGTGGGAAAGAACTGAGAGGAATGCTCAAAAATAATGACAAAAATTTCACATACATCTACTGGGAATTTAGCTCCATTGACAGTAAAAGCTTCAGTGTGCTGAGAGACAAGTCACTTTCCCCAGCTATAAGAAGTGGAAAGATGTCTCTTCAGATAATGAAGCTATCATCAGCGCTGATTTTTACAATCACAGCATGCAGAATATTCTTGATTACTGGTGAGAGTGCATATGGTATGAAATAGTCACTAAAGACTTGCTCTTGCCAACTGTCTTATAGTGGTCCCTACAACTATTTAAGTTTCCATGGAAATAAATCAGAGGCATTGCTTTCAGAGCATCCCTTTGTAGATAGTTCATATTCATACTCTTGGGAAGAAGAAAATACAAAAAGATTGTCACAAAATATTACAATACAAGTAACTGTTCAAACCAATGCAAAGTTCTTGAGGAATAGATAAAAAATTTTCTACACCATAAAGTCAAGTGTAAATATTTCGTCGCACTTTATATGAAAATATTGGTTAAGCAACATTGTCAACTGCTTAACAAAGTATGTCTCAGCTGCTATTAAAATCTCCTACTTTAAAAATACCTAGAAGCCATGTGACAAGTTTAACCAAAAACACCTGAACCTCTTTGATGGTATGCCCACTGGGTAGATAACAAAAAACTACTATTAGATGACATCAATGCCCTCACACATACACAAACTTACATACATATATATATATATATATATATATATATATATAGCACACATTTGTTTCTATCATGGACATATATATATATATATATATATATATTGCATTTGTTTCCAGGTGGATTTTTATCAACAAATTATGTTAGAATTTTTAAAACAATTTTGATAGAATCAGATGAAGTTGTAGTGATAAAACATATGTATTTACTCAATCCCTCTATCATGGTCAGGACGAAACATAAAGTCAATTTTTAGGTGGATTGATTGATTTTAACACCATGTCAACGTGTTTTGGGTTATTTTATGCCTAGAGGTTAAGGAATAGCATTCATTAGATGTTCATATTTATATTTTTCATCAAGTTGTTTCTTAATGTTTTTTTTGCACATGGTCTTATTAAATATGAATAATTTTAAATAGATCTACTTGCTAGGTTGTCTGGGGTATAGCTATTTATTTGGTGTCCCACATACACCAGAGTATGGCACGAGGTCTTTTATAGTATGGGAACCAGGCACAGGACCGTAGCCTACACATGCTTGACAGTTCCAAAAATGTCTCAGGCCTTAGCATTCCCTTGAAAAGGAGTGCTTCAGGTGTCAGGTGATGAACCTAGCTCCACTAGAGAGGGTAAGAACCTGGAAGGATGGCCCCCTGAGGCCCAAGGAATTGTCAGTCTCATCTATGCTACATGAATGCTGGGCTTCCTTGGCACTCTTGTCAAGCAGCCTTGACTGACTTCAACAACCCAGACCAAAACCACACTCAAACCAAACTGTCTACCTCAACACAGTTGATCAAGTGAGGATTGTCGGTGGGTATAAGCTGTACACAAAATCGTCATTCTCATTCATGAACTTTCTTGATAACAGCAGGCACTTCCATTAAAAATTGGCCAATCAGAAAATGAGGACTGAAAGCATTTAAGATTGTCTTCAAATACCCTCCTCATTTACAAGTTGAACTTTCTACCTGGAAAATCTGTCTTTTGGATTTTAACAGCTTAGGAAATTTACATACTAAGATTACCAAAACTGGATTCTGTGAATAAAAGATAAAAATGGTGACAAGGATTCTAACACTATTTGACTCATAGATAGGACCCTAACTGGTACTACAACTCCAGGTCATAGTGAACAAGGGATTTATAGCAATGAATAGGTACTCCACACTCCCCAGATCTCCAGAACTGGAGCCTCACCAACAGATACAGCTTAGTGTTATACTCAGGACACCCCTTTTGGTTGGGCTATATTTCAGAGAATACAGTCAGCATATTCTAATCCCCACTGATAGGGAAATTTTAAAGAAAAGTACATATAGTTTGAATTCAGAAATATCTTTCTCCTTGACTGGTTACATTACTATGGCTAAAGAACCCAATTTGAACTTTCTATTTACTCATAACTTGGGAGAACAGATAAATTCATGTCATTCTTGAGTGCATTAGCAGCTAAGTGAAACACAAATTGCCTCTTCCAGGATTTGAACTTGAAAAGCTGATTCCATTCCTAAGACAATAATGAAACATTATATGAACAAATTTGTTAATTTCAATAACTCACTTTCAATTTTTGTCAGGCATGGTTCTTCACCACATGTGTACAAAACATACTACTAACATACTTGTCATTAATGATGTTCTGTGTTGCACAAAGTTTTCACAATCCAGACATTGCCTACTGTACTCTGAGAATAAATCATTATCAAAAATGAGTTACAAGCTGAGCAGTTCAATATTCTTGTACAGAATAGCACAAATAAATTTTAGTATAAAGCAGGTGTTTTGAAAGCACCTGAAGTATGGCCTAATTGGTTATAAGAAATTAATTTGTCTCACTCATATGATTATGGAGCAAGATATATAAGAGCTGATGTCATGGATATATCTGATCACAGGAAATGGATAACTCGACATATTACTTGTTAATGATGCACAATTGGTTTGACAAAAAACAAAAATTAAAAAAAACATTATGGTATAAAAGGAATTTTTTATTCTGACACAACATACAAGCAGTTCTTGTTCAATTTCTTAAATTCCTATTAAAAGAATAACATTTTGAATCATTGCCCCTATAATAAATGATTGATTGATTTTCACATCTGGTCAACCAATCTGGCATTATTTCATGACTAAAGGTGAGGGAATTTCATCCATGGTAAGTTTCTAATTTCCTTTTTTGTCTATGTTTCTTATGTTTTTGGCACATGGTTATATAATATCAAGTATTTCTCTCTTTACTATGGCAGACCACCCCTAGTACAAGAAGTGGGATGGTCCAATCCACCCTTATAAGAAAGGTAGGTACAGGACAGCAGAAAGACAATCATATTTTAACATTTATTATGAGAAACATGTCAACAGTCAAGCCATTACAATTGCAGAAAACACCAAAATAGTAACAAGGATGAGATTTGAATTCCTATGGAGAAATCTTAATGGATTAGCACCAAATAATTTTCAAACAAATCTATTTGACCCTTAGATGGGATCCTAACAGATCTCTTGGACCCTTAGATGGAATCTTAACAGATCTATTTGACCCATAGATGGGACCTTAACAGATAAAAGTATAAAGGATTCTGTTATAATAAAGGATCCTTTGAGTCAGAGAATATTTGATGACATTATTTACATATGAACTTGCTCTTAATTTGTTCTTCCTTCAAATAAAGGGATACCCTGCAAAGGAGTAAAACGCCAACCAAAAAATGGCATCTCAGGTATGACCTGAAACCATCCAGTAATGAGGCTCCATATCTAAAGCCACCTTTTGTCATTACTCCCAGGTCTATTTGGGGCATGAATATTAGTACCTGTTAGGGTACCATCCATGGGTCAAATAGATCTGTTTGAGATTGTTTAAAAGGATTTTTACTCCATTAATAGACAGACTCTTAAAAACATTTGTATCACAACTAAATATGGAATGTTTACCTGTTTCAAATTATTGTGATAGTACATTTTTCTACTGTACATTATTGGAGTGTCTTGGATATGACACAAAAATGAATACAGTAATGAGTTTCCACTTCTAGGGCTGTATGTAGAGACAGCTTTTTACTGCCATTATTAAAAGGTCCATCCTGGTCTCAATTGGTAGCACCTGTTAGGGTCCCATCTTTGGGTCAAAACAATCTGAACTAATGAAGTGTTAACCTGTACAAGATGTTTGTAAAGATATATTTTTGAATTACATATAAATGAAAACTGTAAGTGTTAAACTGATTTTGACATCAAATAACCTAATAAGGATTATCATGCCAATGACAACCAACCAACCTTAATCTCTTAATTTCTCGGTCCCTTTCTTGATTTACTTCACTCTTCACGCCATGTCCTCTCTTTTTCAATTTCTCTTTCCTTCCAATTTATTCTGTCTTTACTGTTTTCTTCCTATGCTTTCTCCTTTCTTCTGTTTGTTTAGATAATGCCTCATGTTATCATAACATGATACCCATAAAAAATCATTGGATCATTTATGTACAAATTGGTACTTGATCTTATCTTTTTCTCAGTCTTTCTCTTTTTTACTTCTATTTCTTTCTTTCTTTTTTCTTCCCATGATTTCTTCTTTCTTTCTGTTTACTTAAGTAATACCTTGTCATTCCCATTGTTTAATTCCTATGACAATAATCATTATGTGACCGAAAATAAAACTGCAACATCCTGAAAAATCATACTGATTTTAACCAGGGTACATTACATACATGTTAGTGGGTGAAATATATTTGGATAAAATTTTGAAGGTTTTTGGCCTTATTGTGACTTATGCCTAATACAAGGGTACGATTTGGAATATTTTGTGAGGGTACAGGATAATATTAATGATAAGAAGGATATACAATGTACTGAAATTAAATAGAATTGATACACTACAGCCAACTAGTATTTACTAGTTGACCATGGATAACACTCTTACATTGGAATCTGTGCAAGTACTAATTTGTATATGTCATTATTTTATTTGTTGCCTCTATGTTTAATACCAAATAAACAGAAACATATAAGGTGTGATCAAAAAGTATCAAGACGGGAACTTTTATTTTTATTTTTAATCTAAAATTTAAATGAAGATATATGCATAACTGAGAAAATTATGCAATAGTGCCATAACATCTATTCTGCTCTTGAGATGAGATAATTCCATTTTTTAAAATTATGTTGCTAGTCTTGATATTTTTTGATGAAATATTTTTGTTGAAACACAGAATTGGGCAAGTGCAACACCCTTCATATTCACTAGACCTATGTAACTTTTTCTTGTTTTCTAAACTGACAAATTTGAGGATGTTTAAGACATTAATAGAAATATGCTTCACACCATATCATCAAAAGAGGACTTTCAGAGGTTCTTGGACCAACTTGCTGGAATTAGAGTGTTGAATGAGAAAATTAATGTTCAATTCATTGTAAATTTTTGTCTTGGTTTATTCACCATAAGTCTTGATACTTTTTGAACTCATTTTATAAATTCAGGATGTTGCAAATTTATTTTCCATCAGTGTATATTACTATGATAAACATCTACTCAATAGATGTAAAAGGATGTAATATAAAAGTAAAATGTATTCTTAGACATTACAAAAGCAGGTGCAAACACTGATAAAATATAAATGAAAAGTAAAAGGAAAAATAAACCGTTTCTCTGTTGTAAATCTGATATTTACTGACATATTCAGGTAATCATGGCAGATAGATTCATAAATAATCCATTTGACTTATTCTTGAATAGCCATTGGCTAAAAAGCTGACCAATCAGTTGGCCTTGTCTGGTCTGGTCTGATGCAGATGAAGTAAGTGGCTTTTCTATATGGCAGGTGCACTTCTAATTACTGGTGCCAGTCGAGCACGGAGAGGAAGTAAAAAGATGGCAGTTTAACACTAGCGTTTCTATCAACAGAGAAACAGATCTACAAGAAAATATAATCAGACTGTATCAGAAGTATTTTCATTCTTTTATTTTTTTTGCTATCCATCTATAATTTTCAAACCTACATCTCTATCTAAATCTGTTCAGATCTATCTCATACTGTTAAGGTCTATCTATCTATTCCAACTGATATGCTAATCTATCCATCTCAATCAGCTGTGATCTATTTCATTCTATATCTATTCCAACCTACATTTCTATCTTATCATTTTCACTGTATGCAAGTTTTTTCACTCCAGTTTTAACAGGTAATTTTTCACTGAAGTCTCTTCAGGTCTCCAAAGTCTTTTAGTTGATCTAAAAAGTGCTGTGGTCTGGATGGTCTCAATTCTTCCTTTGATCTTCAGTTTCCCTAGTTTTTTTTTCCAGGCCTTTGGAGACCATTCCAAGGACACCAATTACAATTGGTATAATAGTCATTTTTATGTTCTGCAGTTTTTCAGCTGTCTGGCAAGATCCAAATATGTGTTAATCCTTTATTTTCACTCTATTATCTGCTAGAATTGCAAAATCTTCTAGTTGACAAGTTCTTTTCTTTTTGTTAATTAACAGAAGGTCTGGATTGGGTGATCTGATTGTATCTCAAAATCCCAAAGAATTTCATGTATTTCCATTTCTAAGACAGATTCTTATTTGAGCATATATCATTTGTCACCATGACCAAATTTTATTTTCTTGCACAATTACCAGTGGATCACCTTTCCTACCCAGTCATGCCTTGTCTTGTATTCCTTTTACACCAGCTTGCTGAATTTGCTTATTATATGATTTACTGTTCTATCTCTAGTTCTTATCATCATCTCATGAAATATTAGAATATATATATGTATATTTATATAAGTATATATTTTTTACTGATTTTTATCCCAAAACCTATTTCATGTGTAAATGTAAAGATTGTTTACATTATATATGGTTGATTTAGGTTGGTCAGTGAGAATTGAACTCTTTGCTGATAAACTGGATGCAGTTGCTTATATTCCCCTTTTTTTATCCACAGACAAATCGTTGGAAAGTTAATGTCATCTCCTGCTACAGAAAAGCCCAATTTATCATTGGGTACACAAATTTCAAGCCACAGTGCCAGTAAACAACCTCATGAAAAAGGCAGAAAATTCCAGATTTGGCAGGAAGTTGACTGCAAGATGTCCTGACAATGCAGATGCGGTGAGAGATTCTGTCAGAAGGAGTCCCAAAAAGTCCCCCCCCCGAGGTCTTTCACGTGCACTGTAGGATATGGTCAATCAATTTCTGCCCTTGTCATCTGATTTGACCTTTCTGAAGTGATAAGATTACTTTTTAAGATTCAGATGAAAGATGGCTTGATGCATCTATTTTGTGACATCCCCTACATGCAAAAAAAGTGTTCATAAGAAACATCAATACAAAAATGTAAATATGAACATACAATGATCATTATTCCCTAACCTCTTGGCAGAAAATAAGCCTAGACATGTTGACACACTATTAAAATCAATCCTTTACCAACTGATGTAGATTTTGAGCATTTCTTTCTTCTTGTTTGTTTTTTGATGATATAAATTGTTGGCAATGAATGTTATCCACTAGAATGAATTGTCTATGATGATGAATTAACTTGATTCAAGGACACGTGTTATAGTTCAAGTATTCAGAAATGTTTTTGTTACACTATCAATCAGACAGAAATTTATGAGAAAGCAAGTCATGTCCAGTACATGTCAAGAACTTTCACCACATCATAACAATTGGGAATAAAAAAGAACTAAAAAGAAAACAGATATATATATATATATATATATATATATATATATATAAGAAAAATACTCATATATTTTTAATGTGAATAAATGCTATAATATCAGCAAAATTAACCAATAAATCCTGATTGTTGAATGATTACCACATGCATTTATTTTTGAAAGATGCCTTCATCCTTCAAACTGTCCAATGAACATGATTTTTTAATTAGATATCATAAAATAGGCCTATTTTACCAGCTATGCCAGCATTGATTACTGACAACTGACAATCAAATCTTCTCTGGTTTTCAATACATTTCTATCATAGAATCAATAGCAATGCACATATATATATATATATATATATATATATGAAACAATTATGTAGTTTGATATATTTATAAATAAAGAGCACTTGAGCATAAATTTAGAAAAATGAGTATGGTAAAAAGTTGTTAATTTAAGATAAATCAAACATAAATTCAGTTTTGAGCAATTTTAAAAGTGGAAAAACATTTTAAATTCAGTCTGAAAAAAGTTTAGTTTGGTTTGGTTTGGTTTGGTTTGGTTTGGTTTGGTTTGGTTTAGTTTTATGGCATATCAACCATTGTAGGTTATTTAATGCCAAATCCATTTTTATACATATAAACAGTTCTATTTCAAACTATTCAGTTTAGCTTGAGTTCACATTTTTTGTTTTCTAATCATTAAATGCAAAAATGTTAATTTCAAACAATTCAGTTTAGCGTAATTACAGCTTATTTTTTGTTTGTTTATTTGGTTTAATGGGACATCAACCCTTGTAGGTTATTTAATGCCAAATCAATTTTTATACAAATAGTTAGGGTTTTATGGCATATCAACCTTTGTAGGCTATTTAATGCCAAATCCATTTTTATATAAATAAACAGTTCTATTTCAAATAAATCAGTTTAGCATTAGTACACAAGTTAATTGTCAAAAACATTTCTTTTTCAAGCAATTCAGTTTAGTCAAACAGTTCTAATTAAAGCAATTCAGTTTTGTATAAGTATAGTTTTTGTTTACACACAGTTAAATGTCAAAATAGTTCTATTTCAAACAATTCAGTTTAGCAATTAAGTTCTATTTGACTCATAGATAGAACCCTATCAGGTGCTACCACTCAAGGCCAGAGTGATGGCAATGAAGGGGTACTCCACATTCTTGAAAGCTCTAGCATTACTGGAACCTCACTATCAGATTGTTTAGTGCCATAACCAGGACACTCATAGGGTGGGATCTTAGCCCTCTGTAGGAAATCAGCTCCAACCGACTGGGCAAGTGAAAAGAGTTAATATGCCCATTGCATAATTGAAATGTTTACAAAGAACATATTTTGACATAGCTGTCCAGTAGTAGAGTATATAATATGGATTAAAATTACCCAACTAGAAATAGTCTTACCTTGGTAATGATAGAAAGGCAATCATAATTTAGATAGTGCTTGTATTTACTAATATCTTATCCTCATCATCATCAAGGCGAGAGATTACTTTGAATCTCTCTCCCTATCTTTTCCTATCAGCGATCATTTTTGGCTAGTTCTCTAGATAATAGTTCGCTAGATAATATCCAGAGCTGATAAATGCAAGTTTTTGCCGAGGAGACAACACTGGTGTGTCCAAGTGAAGGAGTCCATAGGAAAATGTCACATGAGTTCATTCATACTTCACCACCATTACCCAGTATGTCTTGCTCATCTTACTTAGATATTTTGCAAGATGGATGGTAAGTGGCCATATAGCTGCTGTTTTGCCATGTCAGAATTTTCAAGGACTCAGAGTTAATAGCACTTGGTAACCATCAGTTTCTTGCTTCTGCGATCCTTAGATGAAAATCTTAATATAAAATCTTGGTCTGATGATCACAGAAGCAAGAAACTTATGCCTACACTACCAGTCAAAAGTATTTGGCATCCCTCAAAAATTTATATTTCTTTTCCTAAAAGTGTTATTTTTAATGAAACATGCTAAGCATCACGATGGTCTTATTTATTAATCTAAATACAAGTCTTCCAGAGCTGCTTTAAATACAAAGTAAACAAAAAAACACAAAAAACTTCTTAAACTTTTGATTCATCAAAATGATCCCCTTTATCTGCTATCACAGATTCTCGGCATTCTTTTCACCAAAGACTGGAGTTGACTGAAAATAGTTCTGCCCAGCTTTCCTGCAAGAGTTGCCAGAGGTGAGCTGCACTTGTGGGTTGTTTAGCTCTGACTCTTTGGCCAACTTCATCCCACCACAGTTCAATGGGATTTAAGTCTACAGATTGCACCAGCCAAGACATCAGTTGGAGCATGAGCTGTTCCTCTTGACTTTTAATGTATTTCTGGCAGAGTTTGATTGTATGGATTGGGTCAGTATCTTGCATGAGTACAAATCCTTGACCCACAAGCCATTTTCCAGATGGGATAGCATTATGTTGCAGTATGCTGTGATAGACAGTCTGATTCAATTTACCTTTCACCAGGTGCAAATCTCCAACTTTTCAATTGATAAAAAAAAAACACACCATAACAAAGCCTCCTCCATGCTTTACAGTTGGTGTGATACAGGTGGTTGCAGCTCTTTCACTAACTCTTTGCTGCACATAGACCATCCTATTTAACTCAAAGATTTTGAACTTTGATTCTTCAGTCAAAAGGACAATGTTCCATTGCTCTGTTGTCCAATCTTTGCATGCCTTGGCCCACAGGAGCCTTTTGATATTGTTTTGCTTCTTCAACAGTGGTTTTTTGACAGCAATTCTGCCATATAGGCCAGCTTAACCAAGTCTTCTCCTCACAATGGATATTGACACATTTTTTCATGACATTAGTTCAGTTGTGCAGAGATATTTGGAGCAGTCAGCATTCTGTAATGTAAGCTGGTGACTCTGATGAAATTGTCCTTGGTATAGGTAAAACAGGTAGTATCCAAGTAAGTTGGCTGACCATAATCGAGGGAAACCTGAAGGCTACCTTTTCAATAGCTACAACACAAAGCTGTTGGGAGGGTGCCACTCCTTTCCCTGGATTGCAGCACTTATCCTTGATCCATACCTTGTAATGCTGAGTGTTAAGCAAGGAGGCATCAAGTACCATTATTGAGTCTTTGGTATGACTCAACCTGGAATTGAACCCTGTCTTCCTGGCCATTAGCAAACATTCTACCCCAAGCAATAATTCAACACAGTATATATTCTGATGTGAGTTCAAGTGGTGATATTATGTAACTTTTGGTAAATGTTATATTCATGCTAAAGAAGAAAAATGCCTTAAAATCAATTTTTCAAAAGATATTTGGTCATACTAAGGTTAAAGTTACTGAGGAAGAATTGTATTTAGTATAATAAATAAAACTATTGTGGTGCTTAACTTGTTTAATTGAAAATAACACTTTTAAGATGAGAAAAATTTTGGAGTGTGACCAAATACTGGAAGTAAATACACAGAAATAGAGACATGAAACAGAAACTTACATATATACCCCCATGGTGCGATGGGTAAACTGTCACAAAAATTTTGCAAAAATGAAAATAACATTGACATTTCCCTCTATCAGATATATTGACCATATTTATATGAAAATATTATGCATATACTACACCATGATCCTGGGTGTAATTGCTGATCCATATGTAAATAATCCTGTTATATTTTTTTAAGGAATTAAACTAATTATATACAGGATGCAATTGTCACCATTTCAAATTACTAATTTTGTACATGCACTTTATTTGGGCAGCAAACTAGAATTAGTTGGATACTTTTAGGTAAAGAGCAACATGACACAATTCACTCATTTATAGATTTGGAAATGGCATGTTTTCCTATTGGACATTCCTGTCAGAAGCTCCAATAAGAAGTTTTTAGAGTGTTTGGATGTTAATCTGTTCACAGATTCATATTTGTATTGATGAAAACCAAACATCATAGTGTTCAGAGCAGTCATTAGCAATTGTAATGTTATGCCTCCATTCATCTTCCCACATAGCCTCAAACTCAACACAGAGGCTGGAGAAGGTAGTACTTCTCAGGATAAACAGGGTGGCTACAAGAAGATTATATATCTGGCAACAGGACAATATGCCATGCTGCAAAAGCTGGGGAAGCCAGTTTTAACAGTCTAAAATGTTCTGCAACCACATCTCTTCTAACATCTGGTGACCTAACTCTCTAGATTACAATCCTCTTGATTATCATGTGTGGGGCACCACACTCTGTGGAACACTAACAATGAACTGAAGACAAGGGTAATGGCAACATTTACCAATTTAAAAAAGAGAGCATTGGAAAGGCTTTCAGGATATTCCAAAATTGCTTGGAGGCTGTGGTTGAAGCTAATTGGGATTTCTTGGGATAAATTTCATCTGTAGTATTTCAAAGGGTTTCAAGAGTTTCTGAGATCAAATAAATAAAGAACCATCTTCCATAATCCCTTTTTGGTAAAAACAAAGGATTAATTAGTAGCAAATAATCAATAGAAATAAAAACATCATTTAAATATGAATAATTATCTTAAAATCTAATAAAAGCAACTCTACATCCTATATTTTTTGTAATGACCATTTTATAATCTATATGTAATATGAGTAAGTACTGAGAATAATGATAATGCCTCATTGTAAAAATTCAGACAGAAAAATACAATAATTTGTTTTGCCTTTAACTTAATAATCTAGTTGATATATTGTCTAGTCATACTAAAAGTACCAGTACTTTCTTGATTACCAAAGTTAAACTGTGATGAACCAGCTCAGGAGTTAGATGAGTGACCACTTAATAAGAGCAGGTAAGAAACCTAAGGCCTCTGGTCAGATGAAGCAAAGCTAAGTAGATAGAAACTTTATAACCTGGTTGACATATATAAAGTTATGCCAAAGCACCAGTCCTTGTTTGATTACCAAAGTTAAGCAGTGACAAGCCTTCTCAGGAATTAGATAAGTGACCACTTAGTAACAGCAAGTACTACAAGAGAAAGTAAAGCTAAGTCAATAGAAATTTAGTAATCGGGTGAATACCAAAACAAGAACTATTTAAAGTAGTCTCTCAATATTATAAATGAATTAATTTGCACCATTGCTTCATTTGGCATGAGAGAATTCCTCCAGTTAAAGAGTGATTAGTATTCATCATGTTTCGAAAAGGAGACTGATACAGGCGTGTCAGAAATGATGTACTTGCTTGGCATTTGAAAAGTAGAGAAATGAAATTCAACTTTGAATGTGGAGTGTTAGAATTGAAATGGCAAATCAAAAGATGGAATTAAAGGGAGAGGACTAAGGAATCAAGTTGAAAACCGAGAGGTGAATAGGTGATAATGAACATAATTGTAATTGTGGTTTGGTATTTATTGCTTGTCTGGCAAAGAGAAGCAAGACACAATGGCCAAGTCCTGTTGCTTGCCAAGACAATTGATTTGTTTTGAAATGATGCAAATATACAATATTCTTCCAGAAATTGATCAGAGATCAAGTCAAGAGCTGAAAACAATGATAAATCTAGTTCTCAGTAAGTGTGAGTGCGTGTATTTCTATGTAATATACATATATTAGTATGGGTGTAAATTAAAATGTGAATAAAATATATGGGTATACAAAAATATGCATACATTACTATGAATAAGTGTAAATAGTATATTTATAAATAGATGTACCTATTTATAATGATTATATATATATTGGCTTAGGGGTAGAGTGTTCACCAATGATCTGGGATATTGGGGTTCAATTCCAGGTTGAATTATAACAAAGACTCAAAAAAATGGTATTTGATACCTCTTTGCTTAACACTCAGCATTAAAAGACATGGATCAAGGGTAAAATGGAGTAATCCAGGGAAAGGAGTTGTTACCTCTCCTACATCTCAGTGTAGTAGCTACAGAAAATGGAATCTTCAGGTCGCCGTTGACTATATTCGGCCAACTTACAATATATATATATATATATATATATATATATATATATGTAGTGCATTCAGTAAGTTTACAGATTTTTTTGTACAGGCATTTAAAATTGTCATAGACTCTTGATAATTCAGTATGTTATTGCTATACATTTTATGAGATGACTGATTAATTTCTATGATTTCAGGTTTAAATGAACAGCTACAGCAGCAATTGGAATACACCCTACTAAAGCCTGATTGTCACAGCTGGTGAATTTCAAAAATGCAATCTGGATGTGAGGACACTTTAGAAGAACGAAATGAAATAGAATTCTGTTTTAAACTTGGAAAAAGTGCCACAGAAACATATGGAATGCTTCAGCCTGCTTTTGGAGCATCTTGCATGAATCGCGCATCAGTTTTTGAGTGGCATAAGAGATTCAAGGAAGGCAGCACTCTTCAAATTGGGTCAGTTGCATTTCCACCAGGACAATGCACCAGTCCAAAACTCCATCTTTGTCACAGACTATTTGACCAAGAGGGGCATCAATACCATTTGTCACCCTCCCTATAGTCCAGACCTTGCTCTCTGTGACTTTTGCTTATTCCCTGAGCTCAGAGGTTGTTGTTATGAGGCTGTGACGAAGGTCATTGACATGCTCACACAAGAGGACTTTCATGGGGCCTTCCAGAAGTTGTTGGAATGGTACAACAAGGGCATTGCAGCCGGAGGAGATTACTTCAAAGGGGACTAGAGTTTCATGTGTGTACTATCAATAAAAGTGCCCATATGAAAAAAGTCTGAAAACTTATTTAATGATCCTCGTATATGTATATATTTTTTCTTTGTTAGTCTAAAGACAGAAAAAAGTAAATATTTCATAATGAATTGGTCCACTATGAGATTTATACATTTTTAAGAATTATTTATTTCATTCCAAATACACATGTATGTTTCCAGCTTGTTGCTTTCGTCAGAGAACTTTTAGTTCAAGGTTTTTTTGCTTGAATGTATCACAAGGCCATATGAATGGGACACCCAATGAGACTCAAACTCACTCAAGTAGGCTTGTTGGTGGAATGTTAGATTGTGCTACATCCAAGCAAAAAACCAAGTAAATTACTAAATGTTCTCAGACAAAAGTAACAAACTGGAAACATACACATATGTAAGAAGGAAATAAATAATTCTTGAAAAAATTTAAACGTCTTAGTGGACCTATTCATTTTCAAATATATATATATATATATATATATATAGAGAGAGAGAGAGAAAGAGATAGATAGATAGATAGATAGATATAGGTAACGAAAGAGAGAGAGAGAGAGAGAGAGAGAGAGAAATAAAAGAATAATAAAAAGTTTAGTAATTCTAACAAAATACATCTGCCAGTCGGTGAGTTTGAGAATATGCTAACTGCAGTGGGTAAGACCTTCCCCAGCAAAAAAGTGTCGTGGGTGTGACACTAAATGCATCAGATGGCAAGGCTCGGGTTCAAAAGATCTGGAAAATGTGGAGTAACTCTTCATTGGCATTAATTCCAAGTCCACTCTAACCAGGCTTAGTAGTACATGTTAGTATTGCACTTATATGTCAGGTATATTGTTAGAAAATTATTTGTATTTGATAGGACCTTGCACAAAAATGATTGAAGAAACAACTCTACAAAACATGTAAATAAGAATCCACATTGAATGTGATACCTTAACATCTACACATAAAATAACCCTAGATGGGTTGACATGCCATTAAAATCAATCAATCAATCAACTGTCCTAAAAACTTGTGTTACGGATAGGAATTGATCTCTACAAGCATGAATTACTTGTTTCTATCACATAATTCTGAGGTTTGATAGAAATTCTTGTGTTCCATTTTCATGACACAGCACTTGTAATAATCCAAGATTACTCAACTGAATTTGAATTCTGAGTAGCAAGCATGAACCAAATATTTGCACATTGTTCACCAGATTTTCTATCAGGGTTGCTAACCTGAAAAATTTTAAAAACAACCAGTCTTGTTTTGTTCAAGGCAAACCTTAAAATCTTCTTAACAAAGCTTAGAGTTTAAAAGAAAAAAAGCTCAAAGAAAAATACATCAAAAGAATTTTATACATCAACAGATAATGAAAAAAATTTGTAACAAAGAGCAGAGGTGATAAGATATGCCAGCCAGCAATGACAGTTCAAGAATAAAAAATATTTCATAATAGCATAAATATTTGAAAAAATCTATATTTTTCATATCGGAAACAGATATTGTATCTATAAACACCATATATGAGGTGTGATTATAAGTATCTCGACTGAAGCTTTTGATTTGAAAACTGTGGCCAGAGCTCCAACCTCTGTAAAATATGCTCCTTGACTGACAAAAAGGGTGAGGCAATTTACATGTCTGATTAGACTCAAATTCATGGTTATGTTTTGATGATTATTTTTAACATCAATAGATACAACTCTTATATATGAGTAGTAGTAGTTTCCTGGTTGAGCAATATGATCCTGGCTGTTGACCTATGAGGCTCCTCCACCCAGCATCAGGTGAAGTGCACTGTTGACCCACTTTTGGATTCATCCACCTGGCTTTATGTCCACCATGCTGCATCCCATGTTTTCCAATGCAACTCATCTAACACCCTCTCCTTTCCCAAGATGAAGCTTTACATTTTTTTAATTTTAAAATCTAAATAAAATTGTGTGAACTGCCAATCAGTTTTTATGATATATTAATGTTGAAATATTTTGTATAAATGTGATACTTTTAGAACAAAATGTATATGAGGAAACATAGGATTGTGCAAGTGTAGCACTTACCATAGTCTCCAAACTTAGCTCTTTTCAACTTCTCCTTTTTTCATAAACTGAGTATTCATCTCAAAAGTATGGGGGAAGCAGAGCATTAAGAGAAATAAGACAGCCCTGCATCAGATTATATCAAAAGAGTAATTTCAGTGGTGCTAAATTCATATTGAATGACCAGAAGACTACTTGGGAGAAAATTCATGATTCTTTCATTGTTCATTTCTTTCCCAGTAAATTTAGCTTCAGTCCTGATACTTTTTGAACAAACCTCTTATTAAGTTAAACCTTGTAATAAATTATTGATATTGCTTATAACAGGCTATATTGTTGCTTCCTTTGCTGTATGAGATATAAATTGGTCCATTTTTGTCTCCTCAGTTAATCAAAGAAGCGAATGGAAGATACCAGAAAAGGATGTCAGTGAATCTTCACATCAAAGATGTATAGTACGACCAAACCTTGTCTTGTTTAGTGATTTGAATATGCAAAATTATATCACAAGTCTGTTTTTCAAATACTAAACTCTAAAGGAATTTTTTTCTGAAAAAAGATTAAAAATGTTCTTTGAGGTATAAAATTTATCTCAACAAGTATTTTTTTCTTTTATTCTGATAGAGATGAAAAAGAATTAAAAATACAATTTTCTTTTAAGTGCAAATACACAGTGAAAAAAGAGAAGAATATTTTCTTTTTTATTATTTATGATTCCTGGCACATCACTAATTTTGTATTGAGCCTATGTGACTTTATCAAAGAGACAATGATGTATAATGTTAATTTAGATTTTGGGAAGAATAAAAAATCATTATTATGTAAAAAAACAAGTGTAATTATTTATTGGTTAATGTGGGGATTTATGTAAATTTTTATTTGCCCATTTTCAAGAAATATTCCAAAACTTAACTGAATGTATAACATGATACAAGAGTGGAAAATTCTTGTTCTATGCATCATACATATATAATATATATGAAGGACGTTCAAAAAGTTCTAAGCTTCACCCAGAACTTTTTGAATGACTTGTGTGCGTATATATATATATATGTTTATTCAGAGAGTGTTTCAGAAAAATCAAAATTTTCTTATCTAATAACTTGACAAATTCTTTTTCCAATTATCCCTAATCTTAACTCAATGCATAAAAACAACTCAAAATTTTATGCTTAATGTTTTATTTTCAGATATAAAAATTCACTGGAAAAGAAAAAGACTCTTGAACATTAATCAAACTTTTGAGTCATTTCTTTTAAGATTTAGGATCATTTAGTTAAATTATGAAATTATATCAATTTTTCTGAAACACCCTGTACATCACAAACGATATCAATTTTTTTTTTTTTTAAATACCCTGTGTGTATATATATATATATATATATATATATGCATTTCTTTTCTCAGAACTTCTTTGTAAAGGACATAAAGAAATGATAACTAACTTTAATTCAAGGTTTACTGTTGTTACTAATTTCTTGGAAATGGCATAGATCTGACTATTCTTGTGTCCTCTCTCCCTGCCAGTCATAATGGCCTGAATCTTGGCACAGTTTCTGCTTTAACATTATCAGTAGAAATAACAAAAGTTAATGAAAACTATGGTTATACGTGGTGCATTGAATAAGTTTCCAGCCTTTTTTTGTACAGGCATTTAAAATTGTCGGAGACTCTTGAAAATTCACTATGTTATTGCTATACATCTTATGAGATGACTGACTAATTTCTATGATTTCAGCTTTAAATGAACAGCTACAGCAGCAATTGGAATACACCCTACTAAAGCCTGATTGTCACAGCTGGTGAATTTCAAAAATGCAATCTGGATGTGAGGACACTTTAGAAGAATGATATGCAATTGAATTCTGTTTTAAACTTGGAAAAATGCCACAGAAGCGTATGGAATGCTTCAGACTGCTTTTGGAGCATCTTGCATGAATCGACCATCAGTTTTTGAGTGGCATAATAGATTCAAGGAAGGCAGGGAGTCTGTGAGGGATGATGAGAGGTGTGGGAGGAGTAAGGAAGTCAGAACATCAGAGTTGATTGGCCAAAGGTTTAGTCTTAGGGTTAGGGTTACTATGTTGAGGTTTTAAGGGAGTTCAGGAAGAGATTCCGTCGGAAGAGGCGAGCACTCTTCAAATTGGGTCAGTGGCATTTCCACCAGGACAATGCACCAGTCCAAAACTCCATCCTTTTCACAGACTATTTGACCAAGATGGGCATCAAGACAGTACCTCACTCTCCCTATAGTCCAGACCTTGATCCCTGTGACTTTTGGTTATTCCCTCAGCTCAGAGGCTGTTGTTATGAGACAATTGAGGAGATGAAAGAGGCTGTGATGAAGGTCATTGACATGCTCACACAAGAGGACTTCGATGGGGCCTTCTAAAAGTTGTTGGAATGGTACAACAAGTGTGTTGCAGCCATAGGAGATTACTTCGAAGGGGACTAGAGTTTCATGTGTGTTCTATCAATAAAAGTGCCCATGCGAAAAAAAGTCTGGAAACTTATTTAATGATCCTCATATATATATATATATATACACATATATATTCAATTTTGGATAGTGTAGACACAGAGTGAATATCCCTTGATAACTGACAGTTTCTCAAGTAACAATCACCAACTCCTATTGACTCTGTGTCAACACTAACCTAAATTATATATGCTCAATCACTGATATTGAGCTCTCTTTAGTTTTAGATATTGCAAATTACATTACTTATACATATAAACTTAAAATACAGTTACTCATGTTACTAAAAGCTTCATGGGGTACAAATTATCACAATCCTGAAACATTTAATAAAAGCAAAAAGATTATAAGGAAGTGATCTTTAGTTTTTATATCACTCTGTTCACAAGCATTCCCACACTAAGTTTATCACCAACATTTACTTATTATCATTTTTATTACACACATACATAGTTGAATAGTTTCAAGTATTGCTAACAATTCAATTTAACATCAGTCATCAGTTTTTACACAGTTAAATGTTTTCAAGTAAAGAAAGTAATTAAATATTTCTATTTGAATCATTGTGGACCTTGCAATAATGAAGAGGTACTCTTCATTCCCCAAAACTCCAGAGCTGGAGCCTTACCATCAGATAGTTCAATGTCATATCCAGGATACTTGTTGGGAGAGAGTCTTATGCTTCTGCAAAGGTGCAGTCAGTGTATTCAACTGCTCCAGCTGACTGGAATGAATTGTAGTGCAATTACTTTCAAATATCACAATTCATTATGAAGGAAAGGTGTGTTAAAGTGCATCTGATATAGAGGCAATATTCAACACTCAAGCAATGTCATAGTCACATAATCCCCCATGGTTGTTTTCCAAATATTATACCTGGCAACACTGTTTGAACTGTTCCCACATAATATCACCAACATTAAGAAGCCTATTTTAAAATTCTTTGTAACTCTCAGGTTTTCTGAATTTCACTAACAGTGCAACAACATTTAAATTCTGGATAAGGACTGTTTTCTTTATAAATTACAAACAGAGCCTGTGTTATGGCCATCACCATGTTTATTACAACTATGAAAGACTACAGCAAAAATAAGGGGCATAACTACGTATTTACAACTATCAGGTTAGATAACTCAGACTTCACCGATGATCGAAAATAATAAAACTACAAATTAGAAAAAGCTTTGAATCATTTTTGCTAGCAACAACAACTCCAACCAAAAAAAGAAAAATACTGGATAAGAACTGAATAAATAATCATTGTCATATTAAAAGAAACACATCTATATAACTGATTAAAAATGTTGATAATAATACTAAGTTAGTAAAAATAATAGATTGCCCAATGCAAAAATACTAAAAGACAAATATACAAATATCAAAGCACAACAAGAGCGAACAATCCTTTGGGACAAAGAAGGAATAAAAGATCTCAAAAATATCCAAAAGTAAATATATTATTACGTTGGTCCAAATTCATTACACCAATTTGCAGAATTTTTGTTATGACTTTATAAAATGGCCATAATTATGCCTATTTCTGTTGTCTATTATTAGGACTGTTCCATACAATAAAAGTTAAATCATAAAATTAAATAGTATACATTAAATAATATAGGTGTAATTAATCAATAAAAATAGAATAGAATAAAATCTTTAAAAGTTAGAATAAAATAGATTAATGAAATAAGAATAATAATGATAAATAGAATAAATAAAATTCAAATTACTACAATTTGTAGAACCATTTTCATGTTATATAACAGCTGTAATTATGCAGGTTAACAAAAACTAAGTTAAATTAGTTAACAAAAACTAAGATTAAATTAATTTGGACTGACTCAGAAAATGGAAGTAAAAATATAAAACTAAGTTGAATAGTATAAAATAAATCAATTAAAATAAAACAGAATAGATTAATAAAATCATAATTAATGAGATAAATATGCACATACAGTCCTATGAAAATTTCTTATACTATAAGACAATACAAAAGTACACAAAAATAAGTTGGTATGACCTTCCATTACTCAGTTTGATATATCAAGGATACTGTAAATCTCATGAAATATTTTCTTATTTATAAGTATTCATAAAAACCCCTTCATCATGAGCAGCATATAACACCAGATCAATTCTAAGCAGAGTAAATATTGTTTGAATAAGGAGTTTTCTCTTTCCTAGACTGGATGCTTGACCAAAGCTAAAGAACCCAATTTGTCCTACTCTTTACTTTTAGCTGGTGAGGGAGAAAAGATAGATTCAATGTCTCTCCCAATGGCATGATTGTAAAGTGAAATGTAGTCTTGTCTAGGATTTGAACTTGGGTCACAGATTTCATTTCCTATGATGATAACCGTTATGCCAAACACACCTCCACATTTCATTATTCAAATTATCTGGTGTATTATAGACAAGATATAAATAAAAAAAATACATGAGTGGTTTTATTAAAGCAGAGGCTGGATATTAACAGCACCAATATGCCCTGCAAGAAAGGTTTCTGATGTTTCTCTTAACTACCCCAGTTTCAATTAATCACAGACCAAAAATAAATATAGTGGTGCAAGCAACATTTTATTATAGTAACTATTATATAAAGACTGTTCTGCCTAACCAAAGCACATGTAATTCTCTTCAACTTGAAAGCAACACAAAACTATATAAAAATAAATGAGGCATAAACCTTTGCACAGGTTGATGCAATCCTTCTCAACTGCTAAGTAGTGAAAATGACACAGTAAACTGATATGTACTTGTATGACTGATGGCGGTAGTTATGAAAAGGTAAGAAAAGAGAAAACAGGAAAGGAGAAGAAGAGGAGGAGGGGGGCGTAATTACAAACACTATGCTTTACTCACTATTATTGGCAATTATCGTAAGGGTGATAATGAAGATAATTGTAATTGTGGTTATGTATTTCTGTGTAGTCTTGGCACGATTGTGTTGGTTCAAAAGTCTGGGTCACCTCTTTGACATAAGCAAGGATTTCATTTGAGCTAATGTGCATGTGAAGAGAAGTTTCTAAAGCTGGTTGGGACTGATCAGAGATCAAAATGTTGCTTCAAAGATCAGGATAATAGTCATGGAATGTTTACACTCTGAGCTAATTAAGTTCATTGCACACTGGGTTCACTTTAATGGTCCGGAACATAATAATCAAGTCATTATATATATGTATTTCAAACATATGAATGCATATGTATGTATAAATGTTGAATTACTTATATACACAGTTGCATTTATAAGTATCCAGGTGAACTCAGATTTATTCATCTCTCTCTCTCTCTCTTTCTCATAGCAAACTGTATAATTAAAATATATATATATATATACACAGTTTGCTACATTTATAAATATAATGCTCAATATTGCTGATAGAGCATAGAAATCTAAGTTAGAAGAGTCTACACACAGTGTCAATAGCACTTGGTAACTGTCATTGTGATTGTCAGATCAACCTGCTCACATAGTCGAGAAACTAACAGTTACCAAGTGTTCATGACTCTGTGTCTACGCTATCCTAACTTTTTATAAAAATGTGAAAATCAATTTGGTTGAGTGTTTTAAAAATTATGATACTTAAAACAGGTTGAACATTATTTGGAAGAACTTTTAATTTTAGGAAAAATATCAGGGAACATTAGATCTAGCCAAGAGTTTGTCTTGGCAGCATAATTAAAAAGGCTGATAATCATGAAACTTTAAAAAGGAGGAAATAATATATATATATATATATATATATATATATATATATATATATATATATATATATATTGGTCTTTTCTTTTTGTTAAAACCAATTAAAAAGTAATTAAAGTTATTATTAAAGTTTTTAGTTTTATTTGAAAGATAGTAACATCATAATCATCAGTATTAAAAGCAAAATAACATTGCTCCTCTAATTAATTTTTATACATTTTAGATATATTCATGAAAAGTCTAAATTTACCCAGTTAGAGGTTATGTAAATTAAAGAGTGTAATTAAAATTTTTAAATACTTTTAAAAAGGTTTTCAAATGAAATTAGTAACTGGAAACATTTATAAACGAATCTATAAAAAATATTTAATCATTGATAACTATGGTATTTAAATCCAAGCAGAAGGTCAAAATTAGTGATAGAAAACATTCGGTGTCACTTCACAATAGACTATGAAGGTAGGCATAAGTTTCCCACTAAAAATGATTAATTAATTGGTGATAAATAATTATCACCAATTTATTGAAATCATGAAATAATACTTTTTAATATTCAATGTTTTACCTGGTAATAATCTACAAATTATTCACTTATTCCTAATACCCTAATTCTTACCTTTTTTAAATTTCTATTTTTTAACAAAATTTACTTATTTTCTTACATTTCTAAAAACTTTTCAGCGAATAAAGAAATAATTTACATAAAATTTTATGTAGTTCTAAGCATGTAATTTAAACTCCCCCAACCAAAAAATAATTATTCACAGTTTATAAGCTAAAATTTTCAAAAAATGTTAAATTAATTTGAATTAAAAATGAATGTTTGAAAAGAAATAATTGAACTTCTTTAAAATATTCAATACAAAAATCTTTCAAAATATGTCACAAGTGAAATGTAAATGAAAATGAAAGTTCCAACAAATCATACTAAAAACAGATTTTTTTTAACTCAGTACAAGGCACAAAACTGGAAATTTATGAACAAATAAGTCTTTCCATACTTTTTTGTATAACATCTTTACATCTTGAAAAGACTTTTCCAGACTTTTTTGTACAGGCATTTAAAATTGTCAGAGACTCTTGAAAATTCACTATGTTAATGCTATACATCTTATGAGATGACTGACTAATTTGTATGATTCCAGGTTTAAATCAACAGCTACAGCAGCAATTGGAATACACCCAACTAAAGCCTAATTGTTACAGCTGGTGAATTTCAAAAATGCAATCTGGATGTGAGGACACTTTAGAAGAATAATATGCAATAAAATTCTGTTTTAAACTTGAAGAAAATGCCACAGAAGCGTATGGAATGCTTCAGACTGCTTTTGGAGCATCTTGCATGAATCAACCATCAGTTTTTGAGTGGCATAAGAGATTCAAGGAAGGCAGAGAGTCTGTGAGGGATGATGAGAGGTATGGGAGGAATAAGGAAGTCAGAACACCTATTAGCTATTAACTCACATCTCTGATTTAACAATTTTTCAGGGTCTGGGTATATCATATTTGTATTTTTTCTGACCCTGAAAAATTGTTAAATCAGAGATGTGAATTAATAGCTAGATGTAGGCATTGGACTAAATTTAAACTATAAACAAATTATCATAGATAACACTTGAATAAAAAAAATAGGATTAAATTGAGATTAAGGTAAATGAATA
>OY757929.1:60202717-60392717 GCA_963585895.1 Sepioteuthis lessoniana | reverse complement strand
TATATTCAAGTCAAATTGCTCATCCATAATGATGGTAATTATTCTAAATATTACTAATACCTTTGCATATATTTTTATCATATTCTTATAAAAGAGACCCAGTTTGATTTGGCTTGACAGATCAATTTCTTATGGGTTGTTTAATACTGAAATTTGATTCATTTATAAATATTTGTTTCCAATTATAAGTATATTTTCAAAGTTCACATTTTTTTTTCAAATTACACTTTTTTCATGTCTATAATCATTTGTTTGCACAGTTATATGACCTCAAGTTTTCCTACCTAATTCAAATAATTTGTGCACAATTGCATAGTTTCAAGTATTTTTATCTGATATCAATATTCTATACAGAATTTTATGGTTTCATTTGTTATCATTTGTTTCCAAATAGTTATATACTTCCAAGTAACTAATTATAATCATTAGTAAACAATTATTGCTCAAGTAAATATTTTTAATATAAATAGCTTGCACACACTCATATACTGTCAAATATTACTATCTAATACAAATAATTTTCAGAGTTGGAGCCCTTAGAATAATCCAGAAGAAACCAGATGTAGGAATTAAGACCATTCAAACCACATCACTGTTGAGATCTCTGCAAGAATACTGAGAAGAGTCCAGCAGAACTGACAAGATTTGCTGTCACTCATACCTCTATTAAAGCAACCAGCAAGTACTGATGAGAAAAACTTGTAAAGAGATGATGATAATGATAATAATAATGAGGAAGATCTTTATTTTGTGGAGAACATAAAAATATGGAGAAAAACAAACATATATAAAGCTTGAAAAAATTACTATCAGGTTTGTAAGTCTATGCAGAAGCCACATAAAGCCATTATTTAAGATCTCTATTATTACCCAGAAGTATGCCAGGTGGAGCAGAAATAATCGGGCGATCGATATTTAACAAAACAAAATTTTTCATATACTAAATGGAATTTTTTAAAATTTCAAATAAACCTTCCAGTAAGAAAAAAAATGCAACATCATACAATTAAACAGTGTGAAAATATTTTATATAACAAAAAATATAGAGGGACATAAAGATATTTAAGAGAATGCTCCAACCTCTCAATGAAACAATATACAATAGACAGCATCATCAGCCATTTTGAAACTGCTATTGTTTTTTTAATAATAAATGTTTACTACTTATTATATTGTTATTGGCCTCTTTATTATTTCTGCCTCACTCAGTATATCTGAAAATATATTTTGACACCAAACTTTGTGAAGAATTTTGAACCTCTCTCTGGGACAAATATGATCGTTTCAAAGAATTATCCATTTGCAGCTTGCTAAAACTTAAAAATCAGCATCTATGATGCGGGTATGAAAATGCACTCCAAGTGTACTGGTCGGCATCAGAGATGAAGGAAAAAGAACCAAAGACTGAGCAATGAATCATGGGAAAATAAATGAGTTCGGACCATAAAGTATAAAGTCTGCATACAAAGTCCATTCACTGCCTGTGACCAACCTCACCGAAATGAAAATGCTTAGCTAGTGCAGTTAACTGGATCTGAAGTTTTGGGCAGGGCAACGATGATCTAGTGGTCAGGGAGGTCAGCTTTGCTCTTTTGCCATCTATAATTGATGCTGACAGGCCAGACTGGATCAATACGTGACCAGGGAAGGCACGGACAGAAATACAAAAAAGATTCAAGGACTTGTTGTACTTTTTCAATCCATTGCACAGATTGACCATTGAACTCCCGCCCTCTTCAGTACTGACTCATTCCCTGCCTACCCAGTGAATGGGACAGACATTATGGCTTCTTCAAAAGGCTGAGCAAGTTGGGTGTTATGACGCTTTTCAGCTCAAAGTGTTAAGGGCGGGTGTTGGGAGAAATAATTTTTTTTGCTGAAGTTTTAATTTTCATTTCTCTCTTTCTCTCTCTCTATAGAATAATTGATTAAAAATAAATATAAAAGCAAAAATATAATGCAAGGACAGAAAGAATGGGCTTCTCTTTAATATTCAAGAACATTGTGATTTTGTTTTTTACCCGTTGCCAAAAGATGAAACGCAACCCGAACCATCTTTCTGATAAGTCAGATTTTCTATTTTCTCTTTTTTGAAATGAGACAATATTCAATCAAATTGCCATAAATGCATGCGCATACACACTCACAGAGTTCTTTAAAGTTTTATTCTAAAAGTTTTAAAGAACTAATCACACTGGCGCCATCAATATCCTGATTACATATACCAACATACCGATTGGCAATGTTCTAATGTAAGAATGAAAGTAAAAAAAAACTTTTTAGCCATTGCATCAAGACTAGACCATTAGCCACTGACTATTACCATCGGTCATTATCTGGACTTTGATGTTCTGTAATTATTGCCTCAACTGTGGTCATTTGAGGGTCATTGCAAGAATCTTCAAAACCAAAAATACGAAACTGGCCTTTTAGTCTGGGATATTTTTCATTTAATGTGCCACACTGTCATCTGCAAATCTATAAGACTCTTATGTAAGCTCCACAGATATTTTAAGAGGTTTAAATTCCATCAAACAAAATATTTGCTTATTTTATATTCCTCTTAAACAAGCTCCTGAACCACAAATTCTACATGTACATACATTTCTTTTCTCAGAACTTCTTTGTAAAGGACTTGAAGAAATGATAGCTAACTTTAATTCAAGGTTTACTGTTGTTACTAATTTCTTGGAAATGGCATAGATCTGACTATTCTTGTGTCCTCTCTCCCTGCCAGTCATAATGGCCTGAGTCTTGTCACAGTTTCTGCTTCAGCATTATAAGTAGAAATGACAGAAATTAATGAAAACAAAGGTCCTTGAATTATTCAGGCTTGTATCCATGTTGTCATTATTTTAGATGTGTCAATTAGAAACAAAGTATTTCTCACTTGACCATTATCCTTATATTTATTATTATCATTCTTACATTTTTGTGCATTTTTTTTTTTTGACTCTGTTTGAATTTCTCAGAGGAATAATTATAATTTTCCCGTTAATTAAGTTAATTAAATAATCTCATTTTTGCTGTTTCTTTAGATTTTTTTCTAAAATCGATATTGAAAGGGTAATATTTTGTTTGGTTGGTTGAATTTATTGCATGCCAATACTTGTTGGGTTATTTAATACTGAATCTTTTGTGTGCAAGAAATGATATGGTTTCAAATAATTAATGATAATCTTTAGTAAATAATTAAGCTTTAAGTAACTATTCTTTGTACAAACAATTTGTACACAGCTATATGTTTTCATGTATTCCTATCAAATATCAATGATTTTGATTGATTTCAACAAGGTTATTTTATGCCTAGAGGTTATGGAATTGCATACATTGTATTTTATATTTATTTTTTTGTTTTGTTATTGGAATTGCTCAACCTCTTTCGGTAGATGATGTCCAAGCTCAGCTTGTGTGTACCAGTCATGTATCTGAACTCTACCACTGTTTATTTGCCACTTGTTTTTTGGGTAGTGCCAAGGAATGGTAGAAAAAGCTGGTGTCATATGACTGCTAGTAACTTAATCCCATTGGAGAGGGGATGTTTAGATTCCAGTATGTCCCTAAAGTTTATTTGTTTAATACCATATTAACTCCTTGTGTGTTATTGCTGAAATTCAATTAATTTGATAAGATTTGTCTGTAATCATAACTATATTTTCAGTGCTCCATTATATTTGAAATGCCCTTTTGTCTATAATCATAAGCAATTATATGATATCAAGTATGCTTACCTAATACAAATAACTTCCTGACAGTTGTATAGTTTCAAGTATTTTTATCTGATACTGATAATTTAGACCCAATTATATAGATTAAAGTAACTATCTTGTTTAATTATAATCATGTGTTTACATACAAATATATGATTTCAATTAACTAACAACAATAATAATCCTTAGTAAACAATTATAACTTCAAGTAACTATTCTTAATACAAATAATTTGCACACAATTATATAGTATCAAGTAATCCTATCTAAAATAAATGAGCTTCAAAGATCTCTCTGAACCATAGACGGCATCCTAACAGATCAGAGTGGATCTAGAAGTTATAGAAATGAAGAGGGACTCCACACCCTCCAGAGCTGAAGGCTCACAATCAAATGCAGTTCAGTGTCATATCCTGGATACTCTTTGTGTGTGTCGAAGGGAGTCTTACCCTCTGCAGAGGATACAGTCCAGGTGAACTAATTATTTTCCAACAGATCTATTTGACTCATAGATGGTACCTAACAGGTCCCACTACTCCAGATCATAGTGGCAATGAAAGGGTTAGTCTCCAGAGCTCTTACCACCTAGAGTCATATTCAGGACACCTATTTTGGGGGTATCTTGTCCCTCTTGAAGGAAAGCTGTTGGTATCTCTTCATTGAAAGGGAAATTTCAGACAGTAAATGAAATTAAGAATAGCATGAGTCATTTAAAAATGATCCTGAAAGAGAATGTTGAAGGCTGTTTTGCAACTCTGGGATAAATGTGTGGAAAAGGAGACTAAAATGCCATTGCCCAAATATTTAATGGCTGGATGCTTTTTAAACAGACATTCCACATACTTGTTATTAAACTATATGGAGAAATATTGAATTTTAATTAGATGAGAGCAAAACTGAATTAATTGATATTGAATACTTTTTATCGCTTTAAATATTCAGATGATTGTTTTCATCTTTATTGTTATACTCCCAATGTTTTGGCTGATATGTTCTTTGGTCTTCTTCAGGTGCTTCATGTCAGGCTCAAGAGCCTCCATGAAGAAGGCCAAAGGACGTATTGGCTAAAACATTGTGAGTATAATTATAAAGATGAAAATAGTTTGAATATTCTAAGTGCTAAAAATCATTCGGCTTCATCACAGAAATTTTGGCAAATAATATTGAATATTTTATAGAGAGATTTTTTAGACAGTATATTTATTGTAAAGATGACTTTTGAAAAAGTGAGTCACTGTTAAAGTCTGGATTATTTGCATTTTGCTTATTTTCAAAATATTTGAAGAGTTAAGGAAATTTGAGCCCTGAAAAAAACCCAACCCTATATAATCACTGCATCAGTATTGATTTATGAAATATAGTTCAAGTTTTTGTTAACATTACTGGATTCATTGATCATAGTTTATATCCTTTGGGTAAGAATATTCTTACATTCTAATTCTTAACAAACTTGGGGATATTTTGTAGGATCAATGCTTTAAGTGAGGCTAAAATAAAATATTGATTGATTTTTGAATAAAGTAATTGGAACTTGATTCACTCTGGCTTCTGCCAACTCCTTGGGATTGATTTTGAAAGTGATGGCAAACAAAATAAGAGAAAATGATATTTTTAAACATTTCTGGGTGAACTCAAAACATTGTTTACACCCCTTTCTTTGGCAGATCCAGCCATTAATTAAAAAAAAATCTCTATAAATCTATAATAACCATTCTGACTGTGTTTTAGAATAGGTTTTTAAATAAACTCTAAAATGATGGCATATAAGTTAAAAACAGTGCACAAATAGAAAACTGATTTAAACTTGAAGATCAGAGGCTGTTACAAGATTAAGATGGAGATTAGATTTTTAATCCAAATTTGATTTTAAAAAATAAGTTTTAACCAGTAAAGAGCTTTCTCCTCCAAAAGTTGCTTTTCTGTTGTACATATCATATTCAGCATGTTTGGATGCTATGATTAATAATTTTGATTTCTTAATTACATAATTTTTGACTTGAAAGAAAAAAGGCACCAGTTGTTATATATATATATATAAATATCTTTTTACACAAATGATTCTTACATTGATCACTTTTATGCTTCATTATAAAACAATTATATTGATCTTATTCTTTCAGGCATACCTCATTGCTATAGTTACATATTTAGGATCATCTTGGTCTGATGATTGCATAGGTGAGAAAATTACAGTCACTAAGTGCCATTGATTGGGTCTATGACATTCTAACTTAGATCTACATATGCTCTATCACTGATATTGAGCATTTTTATAGATGTAAAGAAAACTGCTTTACTAATAAATGCATTAAGCTTGGTTAGGTTTCTTTGTTTAATGGCATATCTACCTTCATGAGTATTTGCATGTCAAAATCAATCCTGATAAAAGAAAAGTAGTACCTGCTGAGATAAGAAAGTTTATATCATAGTAAACGAAAGAAAAGATGTAAACTTTGATAAAACTTTTTTTGAATAAATTTCCTCATACCAATCAGTTATGGCCTTAAGGCATTGACAGAGGATGTTTATTTCAAGCCTTATCATATTTACCCAACCCCTCTGCTCGTGCAGGATATGACACAAGGTCAATTTTTTTAAGCGGAGTTTAACAGGTTTGAATTCAGAGTTTTCCTTCTCCTAGACTAGTTGCCTCACCAAGGCTGAAAAACCCAGTCTGTTCTACTATTTGCCCATAGCTGGAGGGAGAATAATTGGATTCATACCTTTCCCAAGGGTATTAGCGTTATGTGAAATGCAATCAGTCTCGTCCAGGATTTGAACTCGTGTCACTGTGTCCATTTCCATTACACCATGGGCACCTCCAAAAGACCGATAGCCTTATGAATGCCAGAAGATTGAAGTGACTGAATAACTTTTGAACTTTTTCTTAAGACTTAAACATTTACTTTAACATTCAGATGTTTCAAACTTTTTGAAATGCAATTTTTTTTAACACCCTATCAATCTTTTTATAAAAAGTTTATTTATTGTAAACAAAAGATACCAGATTTTTATTTCTGGAGGAACATTATATGATAAAAGTGAATATTATTCAGTACTTTGATTGTATAAAATTTTACTTAATGAAATGCTGGTATATTTACTTCAGTAAAAATAAAATATTGTTAGGGGTGAACCTATTAATGAATAATAGTGTTTGTACATTTTTTGCTTCGGGCCAATCATAATTTTAACAAATAACAATAATGAACTTAAATATTCTTGGTTTAGAGAGCTTATGTCAGATACTAAAATGATATAATGATCATTCATAGCCTTTCTTTTGATGAAAAGACTTAAGATGTCTTAGGTGAATTTTATATTTGTTTTGTGTTCAACTTTTTGTTTGTGAATCTGTGATTTTAGATGCAGGGTATTTGAGGGCTAAGAGTCAAGGGGTTCAAAAGATTAATAACCTCAACCAAGGTGTTCACCTTGAGAGCCACCATTCATATAGCAAAAATAAACCAAAATTCAACTGGTTTCACATTTTCAGGATCAAAGCAAGAGAAAAATAAAGTTTATAAAGATATTTTCCAACCAATCAGAAACAGAGTTATATGACTGAGCCACCCATATAGTATATAAAAAAGGCTAATTTGACCCAGCAGCAGAAAGGATCCCAGTAGCAGAGAGAGAACATATCCAGAAAGTGGCTCAACTATACATGATGGAGGGTGCAAAAAGACACCAGCAGCCTTGCCATGTAGATTTGTCTACATGTTCCTTCTCAACTACAAATCTGGTAAGCAACACATTCTTGAACAAACAAACAAATGACATCCCAAACAAATTTCTGTATATTAACTGATCATATTATTTGTTTGTGTTGCTTCTGTGGGCATATCCTCTTTTTACTATCTTTCCATATCAACCTTTAAAAACAAAATCTTTGCACAGAACGTATACATATTAATACATCTGTATACAGATCAAATTTTTTGTGTTATTCATTCAATAGTTCCTAAAAATACCCTCTTAATTTCTTTTTTTACCATTATTTCTGAATTCATTCAATTCAATCATTTTTTTTTTTTTATCTGATCCAGCAATTTGTTCCAAAAATATTTCACTCTTTTATCAAAAACATCCAATTGCATAATAGAATTAGCTTTTGAAATCTGCATCGACAGTAAATTTCCAGTTTGATGATGAATATTAAAAAGATGAAATTCCATTTATTATTCTAAAAGTTTTTGTTATATCACCTCTCATTCTTCTGTCTGGTAAAGTTGTTTATCCTGATTTCATCAATCTCTCCCTGAAACTGTAATCTTTTATTCTTTTTATTTATTTTGTCACTCTTCTTAGTCTACCTTTCATTCTAAATATTACACTCCAATTTCCAGGTTTAAACACTGGAACCCAAGCCTGAGTACTATATTCTCTATGAAGTCTTATAAGGGTTTTATAAATTAGAATAAAATCTTTCTTTTTATCTCAAATATGTTACTTCTCACAATTTTCTTCTTAGTGTAAGTTATGGTACCCTAAAATAATTACAATCATATAAAACCTATCATCATGCAGCAGTACTATAGCTCCTGCAACATTATTGTCTAAATTTCTAAGATAGAGTGTTGTCATTGTTTTGTTAGTTGCATGAGGATCTTCATTTTGTTGTTAGGATCATAAATGATGTGATTAAAATTATAAAGATTGGTATTCTAGTTCAAATAAATTTTGATAGGGTGAGAGTTATTCTATTGTTGATAAAACATTCCATATTTTCAAATGTTACTTTATTAAAAAAAATGAATGTTCCTCTTTCTTTTTAATGAAAAATTATGTTCCACAGTTTAAGCTGACATAAATAAAGTCTATACTCAGAAAAATTTTCACTTGTGTTATTTCTTATCATATTAAATGTTTTTTTTATTCTAATGGAGCATTTTCTGAAATTACAAGATATTTATCTATATTCCCAAATGATATAAATTTGACAGAAGGCCATTTTTAAAGTCTGTATTAAAAAAAAAAGTTGTCTGCCTGGTATTAATACAGTAATATAGATATGTGGGGTAGAGGAAAAAGAGATGAAAGGAAAGTTGAGGGGGAATAAATTAAGGTGATGAAGGAAAAAAGGAGAAATGGGAAAAAAATAGAAATCATGTGATGATGATAATGGTGATAAGAGGAAAACAAGAAAAAATAATTAAAAGAGAATTGAATGAAAAAAATGAAATGAAGAGAAAGAAAAAGTGAATGAAAGAGAAAGAAAATGAAGAAAAAGGAGAACAGGAAAGTTGAATGAAAAATGTGAATAAAAACAAAAGAAAAAAAGAAGAAAGGGAAAACTTTAGGAAAACAAAAACCAAGAGAAACAAATGAAATAGAGAAAGAAAAGGAAAAGCCTAAAGGAAAAAAAAGAAAAACAAAGATGAATGGAAGGATAACAAAAGAAAGCTTAAATAAGTAAGAAATAGAAGAAAAAGAAGAAAGAAAAAGAGAAAGAAAGTATAAAAAAAAAGGAAGATGAATAGGTAAGAGAAGAAACTATGGAGAAAGGAAAAAAACAGAAAAAGACTCTGAAAAGATAAAGAATGATGAATAAAAGAAGAAAAATAAAATAAAATGAAATGAAGGAAAAGCCAAAAAAAAAAAGAAGAGTGAGAAAAAAGGAATAAAAAAGACAAAAAATGGAAAATAAAAGAGAAAAGGAAAAAGAAAAGGAGAAAAGAAAGAGGAATAAAAAATATGTAATGGAACAACGGAAAAGAGAAAGGAGAAAATGATATGAAAAGAAGGAATGGAACAGCAGAATATGAAAACTAAAAATAAGACAGAAGAAGAAGAGAAAAGATGAGGTATTTTCCCCATCTCAGCCATAAGAGAATTGTTTTGACCTTCAGCAATCCACCCACGGTGACTGAGAGAGTCCAGTGAGACTATAGAAATGACAAGCAGGAACTTGTCTGCGTGTATTAGGGATAAAGTCCTTAGTTTTGATTGACCCATTTCCCAGTAACCCCCCCCAACCCTGACCCAACAGCAAAACCTCGAACATTTCATTTCTATGATGAATTTATAATGTAATGCATAAATCACAAAAAATACTGATGAAAATCAGCTGTACAACTTATTCAAGAATGATTATTTAATACTGCTACAGTTTGCAGAAATTATAATTTATTATTAAAAAACTGTGTGTATATATCAATGGTTCCCAACTGAGGCCCATAAGAAATTTTTTTTTGGTCCACACAACCAAAATATGAAATTAAAGATCCACAATAGCATTTTAGCATTTTGTTTCAGTCATATTTATAATCGGATAATACTGCTTTTCCTTCATCTTACCTTGCTGAATCTGATTTTAGCCGTGTCTCTAACATACAATCAAAAGCTCGTAACCAATTTGTTATTGTACAAAGAAGTGATCTATGATCATCAATGACAACATTAAAGCCAAATATAACAAAACTACCAGAGTAGCATAAATCACAAGGTTTTGATGGAATAAAGTAGCACTAAAATTGTATCTTTTTATTATGAATACCTCTTTGTATATTTATGACTTATTTTACTAGTGAATATTCATTTTCCATAGAATTTAGTTTGTTGTTAAAGTTTATGTGCAATAAATTAGTTAATACAATACTCAAAATATTTTAGCAGTTTTTTTATACAATTCCAAGTAATATTTTATCATAAAGATACAAAAGGATTTTTTGAACATTTTATGGCTATCAGGATCTGAAAAAAAAAAAAAAAAGTAAAAAAGATACACATTGGGATTTGGTTTTGCATTAGTTTATTAATTTAACAGCGCATCAACTTCTTGTGGGTTACTTTATGCCAAAATTTAATTTCTTTTTCAATATTTGAAGGTAATCATAATTATATTTTCAATGTTTCATTGCATTTTTTTAAATGACACTTTTTTCTTGTCTATAATAAGTTTTTGAACATAGTTATATAATATCAAAGATTTTACTTATGGTTATGTAATATCAAAGATTTTGAACATAGTTATGTAATATGAAATATTTTACACATAGTTTTATAATATCAAATATTTTGCACATAGTTGTATCATATCAAAGATTTTACACATAGTTATATAATATCAAACATTCCTGTTAATTTGCAGGCATTTATGTTGTTTCAAGTAACTAATAATAACAATAATAATCCCTATGTAAACAATTAAAGATTCCAGTAACTATTCTTAATACAAATAATTTTCACACAGATATATGCTATTAAATATTCCACAGATAATTTTCCAATGAATCTATTTGACTCATAGATGTGACCCAAACTGGAGCCTTAATACTGGATATTGTTTAGTTTCCAACTCAGGACATCTCTTTCTTTTGTAGTTTCAACACCCTATCAAGGGATGCAGTGTAGATATATAACATATAAACATCTACTACCACACATATATTGGTTTGGTTTACTCGTTTACAATTTATGATTAATTTGTAAATGTTTGATCATAATCATAACTCTATTTTCAATGTTCCATTGCATTTATCTTTTATTTGTCTATAGCCATTTTTTGTACACATATATGATATCAAATATTCCTATATAATTTTGATAATTTATATATAATTATATGGTTTCAAGTAACTATTCCAACCTAATGATATTTGTTATCAACTATTAATGTTTTTTAAGTAAATCTATCTGAATCATTGATGGGACTATCACTCTGGGTCAGAGTAGACCAAAGAGAATGTCAATGAAGGGGTTCTCAACACTCCCAAATCTCTTAAGCTAGCACCTCATCACTGGATGCAATTTTGAGTCATACCTTGGGCAGCACTTATTTGAAGAGGTCTTACTCCTCAGCAGGGAAAGTACATAATAGAAATAAGAGGTTGTGGATTGAAAGAGGTTAAAAGGTCTCTTTTTTCACTATTATACATGTGCAACACAAACAGACAATATAACTGACTATAACAATAAATTAAGAGAAATCAGAAGAGACTGTTAGGATTAAATCCCTAGCTTTTCAAAAGGGTAATTTTAACAGCCGCAAGGTAGCATGATCAAAGTAGCATTATTAAACTCATGGCAAAGTCAAAACTTTCTCTCTTTTTTCTGACTTCAATGGCAAGAAGCACACATGAGTGCACGTATCTCCCAACAGGGAATAGAGGCTTTTGCCCCAACAAACTTTGTGTCATACCATACTGTTGGGGTGTCTCCCTTACAGATGGACTCGCCCTCATGTGACACATGCTGGCTAAGCTCTCTTCTGCGCAGTCTCGGGGAGCCATCTCCAAGAATGGATGTAATGATCATGATCGTGTTAAGCTGAGGAGAGGTTTCTCCCAGTTATCGTTTATGTATGTACTATTTTCCTTCAGAATATTTCTTATCACTCATTTCCGAGTAGTGTTATCATTTCAACCTCCCCTTGACCATAACACATACACAGTACAATGCTTTGACATAAGGCGCCTTTGGTGGTGTAATGGTTAGCAAGCTCAGCTAGCAAACCTACACGAGTGAGTTCGAGTCTCATTGGGTGCCCCTTTCATATGGCCTTGTGCCACATCTAAGCAAAAAGCTTAGTAAATTACTACAATGCTTTGACATAAGTCTGTAAGTGTTTACACCATAACTTTCATTCAATAAATTTTTCTTCGCTGCTCTGTGCTTCCATATTCATATTCAGGGCTCCACCTAGCAGTTCTTCTACTTCTTGGCCGAGGGGTTCTCAACCAGAGGTTCACAGTGGACCGCTCAGTGGCATGCTGCTCCAGCAAGGTGCCCATCCTCTCTCTGGCGCTCTCTGTGATTGACCGAATCTCTTCGAGCCACAAGCTGAGACTGTCTCAAGAATGGCTGTATCTCACGTGGGCATCTGCATATATCATTTCATAATGTACATGATTTCCACTCAACCACGTGGCTGCTTCTACTTATTTACACAGATGTATCTTGTGCAGAGAAATCTCAAATTGACAGTTCAATCAAGGGTCAATATGCAACACTGCTATGTCTTTGTTTCCAAAATATACTCTTAGTATTTCATGTAATACCTATTGCCTTTCTATAAAGTTTTCTACAGCAATAGATATTTTGTTAATTTATCATGAAATGTTTTATGTTTTTTATATTATTTGACATAAAAAAAATAATACATTTCCTCTGCTACAACTGTCTGAATTGTGTTCCTTATTCTTTAATAATTGTGCTGGTGAGTTTTGGTATTCCGATATGACAAATATACAAGACCAACCTTCAAGTCCTTGATACCAAGGGCCACTTAAGTCAATCTTACAAGCCCTTAAACTATACATACCTAACTAAATCTCTGAAGTATAATATACTTCTCCTGGTGTATTAATATTTCCACCAAATGTAAAGAACATGCTAAATTCATGACAATAGACTAAGAAAAAAGGATCAAATACAACATTAATTTTGGCAATGCATGAAGAAAAAGTGAATATCAACCATCTATAATCTCTTATCCTAAAAGCACTCAACTACAAATGACCTCCATCCCCACCCAACAAAAAAACATTATATTTAATTTCCAAACTCTTACACCCTCATTTGTCATTAAAAATATTAAAATGTTTTTAAAAATCATTATTTAAAGATTCATTAAGCTCTATAAACTGATTTTCAAACTTAATATCTTTGAGAAAAACATTTTTCAACATAGAAAATATTTTTAAACAACAACAAATGTAACAGTAAAGTGTTAAGATAAAGTTGGACGATATATAGAGTGTTTTAAAAAATGTTAACATTTCTTTTGAAATTCCTATGAGATATAATGATTTTAAAGTCTTAAACTTCACTATCTCTGTTGACATATAATGCTTATCTTTCACTAGTGATCTCTATAATATCTATTCTATTTTTCTAATAAAGATACTCCCATTGAAATATTACCTTTTTTTAATCCCCTGTGGGAGATTCTAAGCATGTATTTACAGGTTGGGGAGCATTTGGAAATTGAAATTATATCATAAAAGTACTCCCATACGTGTTTTAACATACTTTTTTTATCTCCCTGTATATATATATAATTTACAGAGAGAGAGAGAGAGAGAGAGAGAGAGAGAGAGAGAGAGAGAGAAAGTGTGGGAGACAGTTAGCTCAATAATAATTTTATATCTTAACAGATAAAATAAACTTTTAAATTAAAAGATTGGATTTATCTACCCACATCCTTCCCTGTGAGGGCAGAATGTGACACAAGGTCAGTTTAAGGTAGGGACATCCCTAAGAAACAAGCCCCTAGGGCAGCAGGTGCAACAATTTTTTTCTTGTCTTATGATAGTGCCTTAGGCATCAAGCAATAAAACCAACCCTAAATCTTTTTCACCAGTGAAGCAGGTGCTGTTTGGAAGAATGACACTCTTAGTCTGTTTTCACTCAATTTATATCTAGCCAAAAGACTGAAAAGAAATCAGTGAAGATAGAAATACCTTCTCAACTCCTAAAACTTTCATTAAAATTGGGAAAACATTCATAGCTATTAGTATTTTCAAGAATGATTTAAATCATTTCATCATGAGTATATTTAAGATTACTTGTGTTTAGAATAATCACTCTAAAATGACTTTTTTCTTATTATTTAATGTGAAGAACTTTTTAGTTTAACATAACAAATGTTTCTTTTAGTTTATCACTTTTATAATCAAAGTTGATGACATTATTACTTAATTATTAGTTTTATTTATTGTTACTTCATTTTTAGTAGAAACATTTTCATTATTATCTTATTATGAGTTTAATTTATCTTGTTTTTTACCACAACACTGAGTTGATAAAATAAATGATAATGATAAAAGGTATAAAACTTGCCATAAAATCATGGTGAAAATGCTTTAGTTAAAAAAAAACAAATATCAATTAGATGTAAAACTTGTAGTAAAATAAAAATAGTGAAAATGCTTCATCTAAACACTAGTGGTTTAAAATTTTTACTCGTGATAATGAAATTTTGGTCTATAGATTTTCTCATATCACAGTTGCATTAAGTTATGTGATATCTATTGTGAAAATATCATTGTTTTATCAAACAAATATGCAGACCATAATACAATGAGCAGGAATAACAACCAAGAAGTGTGCTATTCTCACAGATTGTTGACAATAAATTTATTTCCCACTATGTTCTTTGAATGCATTCTACAAGGTGCAATAGAAATACCGACCACAATTTAAATTGTCACCTGTGTGGTGCAGATGAACTTAGCTTAGTGGCAATGGTAGTTCTATCAAACAAATGTCATAGTATTTTTTTAGATATGATTATGGCTGGGAGCAATCCACACCGTGTATTTGCACTAGAAACATTTTTTTAAAGAGTGATGAATCTGTAATTGCTGCACAGAAAGCTTTTAATGCTCATTTCATATAACATTAGAAGGATGCTCTTCCAGATAGAAAATCGATGTAGCTATGGGTTAAAAATTTCAGAACAAGAGATTTATTGATTAAAAGAAACACATGAATAAAAACTGTTGCCCCTTATTTAAATAACAGTGAAATAAATCTTTAATATCAGTTTTCTTGGTCTTTTTGCCGACCTTTAAAAACATGGAAAGTCAAGGGCATGATCATAATTGATTGAACTTCAATAAAAATGATAAGATTATTTCATAGAGCAACCATTGCCACTAGCCTAAGTTTACTTGTATCCCACAGGTGACAATTTAAAATGTAAATGTTTCTGTTGCAAACCATATTACCAAAATTGATCTAGTCCTATTAACATTGAGAACAAGAGATAATGTAAACTAGATTATTCATTTGAAAATATTGAAAAAGCAAAAATAAATGATTAGAATAATGATTAATCTTAAATAAATGAAGTCATGCTCATATGCAAACAGAAAGAAAAAATACTCCAATGATTTGTGTATAAGATGTATTATTTTTCAAAATTCTTCAGTTCAAAAGTTTGAGATATGTATTAAACTTGGGAACTATATAATTCTTTTCCTGTCTCATGCCTCACCATATTTGAAAGAGGATGATAAAAGTAAGTTAGACCAAACTAAAGTGTTTTATACTATTGCAGAGAAATATCCACAGGAATGTGTGTTTGTTCATGATTTTTTTTTTGTCTAATGCAAGTTATTTTTGCCACAAACATTGTGTTTTTGTGTGAACATGTCCATTTATTTGCTCTTAATGCTGAGTAAATTTTGTGTTTTAAGACATAATGTAAAATATATAAATTCTAATTTTTATTCAATACAAACTGTATAAAACAAAATGGATAAACTTGAACAAATGCTAAATTTAGGTTAGATTTAGCTGTAACAAATTAGAAAAATTTTTCCCAGAATTTTGTCATCAATAGTAGGGGTATATATTAAATATAAGTACATGTTGTACACAAATAATTATGGGAGTATTTGCCTATATATATATATATATATATATATATATATATATATAAATCATTACTGTGATTAATGTTCAGTTGGTTGGTGTTTAATGAGATACCAGACAATTTTGGTTGTTATTCAATGCTATATATATATATATATATATATATATATATATTTAAAGGATTTGTTTTAAATGCATTGTTACAGTGTGAGATAAAGTTTAATAAAGAAATTTTGCTTCAAAGATTTGTATATTGTCAGTTTCCGTATCCTTAGTTTCTACATGACTGGATCTATTTTAGGTTTTGATGTTGAAAAGGCAAACTCATATTGCTATTTGGAAGATGATTTTATGTTGGTTTCTTTGTTTCGATTGGATGTCAACTTTCATGGGTAATTTAATGCCATGTCTTCTTTATAGAACCATGATGGTCCTATTCAACTTATAGCTATTAAGATAAGATCGTTTAAACCTTTCCTCATAGTGTTAGTCTGAAAGTGAATGTAATAGTATGACTGGAGTTTGAACTCAATCAATACAATGAAGCAACCCAGTACATTTGCCACTATGATGCAAGGACTACCCCTATGTTTAAAGACAGCAGTAACTATCATGTGGGAGCTCAATATTTGAGATATAGCATATTTGAAACAAATTAAAACATCATGTCGCAACAAACACTTTCACATTTTCATGATGGTTATGAAAACACAAAACTGTTAGTTAGAATATATGCTTTTAATTTCTGTTCTATTCTGCCTATATATATATATATATATATATATATATATATATATATATATGAAAGTTCATATGGATCTAAATCTGACAGTATAAAGAAAGCAGAAAAACAGAATAATCCAAATAGGTTAATTTATTGTGATGTAAAGTCAATGTTAAACATTTTGTTTTCAATAACCTTCATTTTACGTTGACTTTACATCACAATAAATTCACCTATTTGGATTATTCTGTTTTTCTGCTTTCTTCATATATATATATATATATATATATATATATATATACAAGGTATGTTAAAAAATATTGAGACTAAAACTGCATTTACTAAAAAGAAATGAACAATGAATGAAATGTTAATTTTCTATAAAATAGTTTCATGACCATTTAACAAATATATTCTTTTCAACTTTTCCATTGGTCAAAGTATCTTTTTTCAAATATTGTGAATCTATACTTTCATATTTCTTTTTATTTTGATAAACTCAGATCTCATCCCTGACATGAATTTTTAGTTTAGGAAATAAGAAAAAGCTGCACAGAGCAAGATTTGGTGGATATAGTGAGTGTTGCACTTACACAATTCTGTGTTTTGCCAAAAAAACATTTATCAAAAGATATCAAGGCTTAGCAGTGACTCATCTCGATATCATCATTTCATCATATAAGTTGCTCAGCAGTGACCCATCTAAATTTGAATTTTAGATTAGAAAATTTTAATGTTTAGCCTTGATACTTTTTTTATTACAATCAAATGAAGAGCCGCAAAATATCCCTGAAGATGTTTTTTTTTCTAATCAAGAATTATTATTTTATTAGATTATTTGAATAGATTAGAAAAGACACCTTCAGGGACATATTTATATATATATATATATATATATATATATATATATAAGATTAGTCATTTTCATCTTTATATTATATTAATAGCTCTATCATCTAGTTTTCCTAATCCAATAACCACCATTATCCAATTGATGGGATGTTTTAAAAAATTGCTGTATTTATATTTCTATATCATCTTATAAAGGATACACATATATATAAGCCAACTGCATCCTTGGCAGAAGGAGAAGACTTCTCTAAAAAGGGGAGTACAATACTAAAATGCATCCAGTGGTGAGGCTTCAATTTTGGACCTCAGGTAAATAAAAAGTAATGCTTCATAGCCATTACTTCCAGGTCCACTTTGATCTGGAATAGTAATACCTGACAGGTTCTATCTAAGGGTCAAATAGATATGTTTGAAAATTATTAGATAGAAATAATTGATACCATATAACTGTGTGATGGCTGATAGGGACAGATAGTAAGAGAGAGTCAAGGGAATGCATGCTCTCAGAACATTTTGATGAGGATGATGAAGATTTTTCATGAGCTGATTCCAGAGGTTGGTTGTTTGGTTGGTTGGTTAGTTTTATGGTGTACAAACCGTTTTTGGGTCATTTAATGCTGTATTATATTTCAAACAATTCAGTTTAATGTAAGTATAATTTTTGTTTACAAACAGTTAAATGTCAAAACTTTAGGGCAGAAGTTTTAACCCTTCCTCAACATGGCAGGGCAGTGGCAATAGGTAGTGCCAGAGCTATGCTGTCGGGAACTTTGGTTCCTGGTAGGGCCACCCAAGAGGGATTGGTCAGGCACCCAGCGGTATTAGGGCCACAACCCGACTAAAGGGGCTCTGGTGAAAATCCAGGAGGTGTCTGTTCCGGCAACCGACGGCCTTGGGTCACTCTGTCAATGCGTCTGTGGAAAATCTGTGGCAAATAGGGTGTTTTTCTGGGTAGGACTTGGGACCCTTCCCTCAATCAAATCCCAAAGTGTCTTCTCCAATAAGCATTTGCTCGGCAGGAAGCTGGTTCAACCCAACCAGGGTGAAAGCCGATACAAATACAAGTAAGTACAAATAAGTAAATGTCAAAACAGTTCTATGTCAAACAGTTCAGTTACCATGATTATGCAGTTTCAAGGACAAAAACAGTTCCATTTCAAACAATTCGCTTTAGCATAAGTACAAAGTTTAGTTCTGTTTAAAAATAGTTTTATTTCAAACAGTTCAGTATAGCATAAGTATGCAGTTTCAATGTCAAAAACAGTTCTATTTCAAACATTTCAGTTTAGCATGAATACGCCATTTATTTTTATTCAACCCATAGATAGGACCCTATCAGGTGCAACCACTCTGGGCCAGAGTGGACCTGGGAGCGATGATAATAATGGAGTGCCCACATTCTCCAAAACTCTAGCATTACTGAAACTTCACAATCAGAAGAAGTTGGTGTATTCTACAGCCCTAGCTGACTGGGTAAGCTGATTCCAGAAGAAATATCAATAATAATGCAGACACTTAAATTGGAATATTATCTTAAAACCTAACACAAAAATCATCATATCTTATTTTACAACTTTTGACAAGCTCTGATTGTTGTAACCCTCTAGCAAATCAAAATCATACTGAGAAGTTCTTTTTATTGATCAATGATAATTCAAAACTCAATATGGTATAAGCATTTAATTTGCTACTGAATTCAAACACTTACATGGGGTACTCAAAAAATATTGAGACTGAAGTTATTTTGACCAAGACAGCAATGAAAAATTAATGAAAAGTTAATTTTCTTCAAAATACAGTGTTTCAGAAAAATCATTTTCATTTTGTAATCAAATAACTTGACCACTTCTCATTCAAATATTCTCAAATTTTAACAGCATGTGTAGAAACAATTGAAGATGCTATAATTAATGTTTTATACTTTTTTCTTTTAAGGTATAGAAATGCTGTTTTCTGAAAAGAAAAGAGTTTAAACATTAGACAAAGAATTTTGAATTGTTTCTATGTAGGCTTTTAGAATTTGAGATTATTTGAAGGAGAATTTAAAAGTTTTAAGATTAAAAAATGAAATAAATTTTTTTTAAATTTCCTGTAGTTTCTTTGGTATTCAATACACTTATTCCAATGAATAATTATTTTCCTTGGCCAACATATTTCTGAAACTCTTTCTTTGAAGCTGCACTATTGTATTTCTTTTAATGTCCTCCATGTCCTCAAATCTTATTTCTGAGATAAATATTTAATGTAAGGAAAAAGAAGTTGTAGTGATATGAATATGATTAGTGTTGCACTTGCATCATCCTGTGTTTCAGCCAATATATTTCATTCAAAAACTATCCAGACCGGCTTCATTATTCTTTCTTTAAATTAGCATTTGATCATCAACTACTTGTCTAAACAGGTTATTTATAAGTTACTCAGCTGAGTGCAAGACTTTGTTTAAATTCATGATTTTAAATTAAAAAAAAAAGATTCAGTCTCAATACTTTTGATTACACTGTACATGAGATTTTGTTTCTCTATATGCAATTGAAATATATACATATATATACATGTGTGTGTGTGTGTGTGTGTGTGTGTGTGTGTTCAGGTAATCCAAATTCACACACCCATAATTATATATCTATTCATACATTTGCATGTATATATAATTATATATCATTTCATGCAAATATATTCAAAGTCATCTTGATATCAACACACATACATGCATTTAAAAAATGAAAGCAGATTCATTCATATAAAGACTCATTCATATATAATATATGTCAGCTGTTATATATATATATATATATATTGTGTGTGTATATGCATATATGTGTACATACATACATACATACACGCATACCTACACATGCATGTGTGAGTATTGCAGTTATATTCTCATATTTCTCTATCAACATATTTGCATTCATCAACTTATATACACAATTATTTGTCATTTAACTTAAGGATTTCATACAAACACATCTCTATATCAATACATTTATATAAATATGTAGCGTTTTACATACAGTAATATATCTTGAAACAACTTTACTTATAGATAGCCATAATTATACACTCAAACAAATGGACACATCAATACTTGCATAATATTTCTTAAAACATTGATTTAAAGATATGAAGTATAAGTGAGACTTGTAGTCACTAGTGTGGGAATTTTTTTTTTTTTTTTTTTTTTTTTTTTGCTCGGTAGAGGGTTCAGCAGTAGTTTTAGGATGGTCATGAAATCAAAATTGACATCAAAATCTGTTGGCTGGTTGGTTGGCTGGAGCAGTTCAGTGGAACAGAAAAGGCTGGTGAGAAAATCAAGGAAGTACTCCTACCCACTTTTCACCATCCTGCCTATTACTGACGCAGCCAGACAGTGCAAGAATAATTGCCTAAGACCATAAAATGCATAAGTAAATTTTGGCCAAGTGCTGATATCTACCTTTTGCTTTTGGTTTTTATCCATTTGCTGCCATTGGTGAGTGCCAAAAGCTGAGTTAGTGTGGATTTGAATACTCAGTTTTAGTTCTGGTGAGAGATCTTCAACAAGAATTAATGTGTGTATACACTTGGCTTCCATTTTTGCATCTAAGAGATTATTTTGCTTAGAACATGAATTAAACACACACACACACACACACACACACACACACACACACACACACACACACACACACATATATATATATATATAGCCTATTGAGAATTCTGTTAGAAGACTTGAGAATTGTGTTTAAATTTTTGTAATGTGAACATATGCTGATGTATTTACAGTCAAAATGGCTGATTTGTACAAGTGTTTCAATCTGTGTCCTGTTATGTATGTATGATTTTATACTTTGTTCGGGAAATATGATTTGGGATGAACTTATCTGAAGATGTATATATGAATGTTGAAGGTTTTAGATAGTGACTAGAAGGCCTATGAAACTGTTGAGTTCCTGTTATAATAACTGTCCATGATTATATTGATGCTTTTATCTAAAAGTGGAACATTTTTATTAGCATCATTATTTCTACTATACTGTTAATATATGTATATTAACTATATAATAGAAATAGCCATGCATATATGTCAGGTCATTGGTCTAGTGGGTAGACTGTGTTTGATCACTGGTCAAATCATACCAAAGACACAAAAAGTGATACTTGATGCTGCCTTTCTTAACCCTCCGCATAATAAGATAAGGATCAAAAGTAAAGTGGAGTAATCCAGAGGAAGGAGTAGTATCCTCCCTTATATCTTGGTGTCATAGATATATATATTCAAACAAATATTTTAAACATTTTCAATTGATTTTATAATGAACCCTTGTCACTTACAACTATTATTAATTTTGACTAGAACTTACATTCATCTTTTTTATTCTGGTTGCATTTTATGGAAACTCACTCAAACTAATATTTATACATCAATAAGAAATATCATGAATCAATGACAAACAGTAAAGGATCAACTCTGTGAAGCTCAAACTCATTTACCTTTATTTTTTTATTATTTCTTTTCAATGTTTGGTGTTCCTGTTATCCATATAAGAACATGAACTTGTTTCAATAAAAACATAAGAAGCTAAAATTTAAAGAAATAAATTCAAAATACAAGTTAAAATTAATTATAACAATTATGCTTAAATGTATTTCATCTAAAATATATATATATATATATATATATATATATATATATATATATAGTTTATGTCTATTTTACTGAACTATCTGAATATTTCATTAAATCAAAATATTGTAATGTGTTTAAAGTAAATGACTGTAACATTACTGGGAAATATATTACCTACAAGAGTTTCTGAATCCTGATATTTTATTCACATAAATTCACAACAACATTATTGAGTCATCAAATCTTTTTCTTTGTCTTTCTATGACCCTATACCAATAAATATTAAGAATCTTGAATATATGAAAAGTGATCAAAAAGACTATTCAATTTTTTTTTTAATTTTAAATTTTAAATTACAATGTATGCATAGCTGAGTAACTTATATGATAAAGTGATGAATTCTAAACCTCAAGACCTCATCTAGATTATGCAGTTTTAACCACCTCCATACTCACCAGACAATTCCTCAGAATGGTAAAAGATTTGAGGATGTAGAAGATATTACAAGAAATACAATGGTGCAACTTCTCACCATATCAAAAAAGGAATTTTAGAGATGCTTGTACCAGTGAAAGAGTCAGTGGAATAAATTTGATGAATGCCAAGGGAAATTTTATAAGATTCTTATTGATAATACATTAGATTATGGGCAAAATACTAGCATTCAGGGCTCTGAGATAAAAAGAGGTTATTGACTGCCTAACCTATCACATCCCATGTTCCATTTTATACAAATATATACAATCTTAATCATGTATTTTCTAAATATGAAGAAATCTGTCAGGTATTAATTTCCTATTCTACAGAATACAACTTATCTAGTCGATAATGTTGATAGAATGCAAGGGATTTGTAATGTTAAAACATTGATTTTGGATTGATTTAAGGCCATTTAAAAAATGAGACTTTTGTTACTTGCACCTCTTGGTGCTTTTGGTCTTGCCAAATTGTCCAACTGCTAAGTTCAACCCTTCAAATGACTTGGCCTGAAGAATGAATCAGCTGAAATGTAAGCATCAAGAACATACATCACGAATTTAATTGTTTAAACAAAATCTATATTAAAATTTATTGGTATCTGAATTTCTAAGATTGTCACTGCTACCATTTTTCTTCAAGTATCTCCTTTCTTTAATTATTATTGCTTCTCCTTGAATTGTTCAACTACCAACCACCTGAGAATTGTGACAGGAAGCAAGAAAAGAATGACAAAGCAGATATAGGCCAAGAATTGGTAAAAATTGAATTTACTACAAGACAATTTAACCGTTCAGTCCCCCAAATTTTAGGTTTTTGCTAATGTTGATTTTATCTTTTAAAATCTTTATTTAGGTTTTTTTTCAGTGTTTTTACATGACATATTGAAACCTTGCATTGTAAGTTAGTGGCAACTCTTCTCTTTGAATTTTTTTTATTTATTTTTTATTTTATCTTTATTTTTTTGGATTATTTTCTTAAAGCAAGTCTGAAATCTGACTTTAGATTTTAAAATGCAAGTCTTCACCACCTCTTCCAGCTTAGGCTATTAACATTAAAAACATCTTGAAAATACATCAATTCATATCAGCATGTATGAATATACACACATATACGTAAAAGAAATAAGCAGCAATAAGTAGGTAGTAAAGAAAATTTGCAAAGAAATGAGAAGAAAAAAATTGATTTAAGTAAGTAAAAATTTTTTGAAAAATTTAAAACAAAAATTTAAAATTTTTAAAGATTTTTTTAACACTTTCCTTGTCTCCAACAGAATATTATATTTTAAAGGCTTTTTAGATGACAATAGAGTTTTTAAAAAAATCTGGGTTTTTTTATGTTTGTTTATTTTAATTTTTTTAGCGATGGTTGTCGTTAGTGGTGGGATTTGGAATGAAACTGCTTTGTGTTCTTTTTTGCTTTTGTTTTATTTTGTATTTGTTAATCTTTTTAATTTTTTCTTTTAGAATTTTTTATGGTCTTGTTTTTTTTTTTTAAGTTTAGCAGTGCTGTTTGCTTTATAATTATACCCTCTCTCTTTCTCTCTCTCTCTCTCTCTCTCTCTCTGAAACCACTTTATTTGTTTCCCACAGATTTTATTTTATTTTTTACCTATGAATTCATGAAAGATTTACATTGCTAGGTCTGTGGAGTTAAACATCACTAATAATATTGTCAAAGAAAGTGGAAGAAAATGCTAAAAAATGACTTGAGTAAAAAAGAAAAGAGAGAAAGTTAGTGAAACTGGTGGAGCAAGAGAAAAGGAGAAACAATTAAATATATTCAGAGTGATGGAGAGATAAAAAGGACATATAAATAAATCTCAGAGAAAAGCAAAGAATATGAAACAAGAGAGAGAATAACGAGAAATTAACTCAGAAAAAGTGAAAGACTGAATAGATAAAAGAAAAAAAAAAGAGAAATTAAATATCTGAGAAAGAAGAGACTATATATATGTTAATTATTAATGATATTGTTTGCTATATTCATAAATAAAGTGCTCAATATTGGTGATAGAGCATATGTAGATCTATGTTAGGATAATGTAGATGCTGAGTTAATAGAATTGATGACTGTCAGTGTCTTGTCAATGTGATCACACTTATTTATTGTACCACCTATAAATAAGGAAACACCTAAAAAATGTTCTTTTCGAAACCAAAGAGAGCAGAATTTTATAATGTCTTGTGAAATATTATACAATCAAAAGAGATATTATACGTTATTATCCATTACCAAACTCTATGGCAGGGAAATTTTCTTATCAATTATTATTCATGATTAAGGATACACTTACCAATGTTTTACAAAAATTATTTTTTAAACCAAATATACCAGGGTTTTATTTCTTGTGGAAAATTAAACAACTGAAAACAAATATCATTATTATTAGATATTATTTATTACCCATCTCTACGGCATTCTTCTTTGAGGGGATTATGTATCTGTCTGTCTGTAACCAAAACTACGTCACCAACAATGTCACAACTCCCTAAGTTATTTATGTCAACATCTCAATGATTATCAAATTAACATTATTTAATCTTAATTAGCATCTTATTCAATAATGATGTTTTTATAAAAGTCTAGCTGAGTTAGATTTGCCTCAAAGCATCCCATGTTATTTATGCATTTAAAACCCTGCAATGATCTTTCAATTTTGTTTTGTTGAATAGTTGTTCTTCTAATTTCCATTTAACACTTCTACAATTGCTTAGATGGTTACATGTGCATATTTTGGGCCATAGAGGTTCGATTTCTATCTAATACCAACAATTTATTGAGAATTATATAGTTTCAAGTAATTATTTTTATTTAATAATAATTGTTTTCATAGAATTAAATGATACAAAGTAACTAATAATTATCCTGAGTAAATTCAGTTAACTCTTCTGTTAACTTTTCAGTTAAGTATTCTGATTACAAATAATTTGCACCCAGTGAAATGGTTTCAAATAACTAAAAATAATCCTTAGCAAATTATTATTTCTTTAAGAAATTATTCTCATTATCAATATAATGGCAACCACAGTCGAGGGTAACCTGAAGGCTCCCTTTTCAATAACTACTACACCAAGGTGTAGGGAAGGGCGCAACTCCTTTCCCTGGATTGCTCCACTTTACCCTTGATACATACCTTACAAAGCTGAGTTTTAAGCAAAGCAGCTTCAAGTACCATTTTTGGAGTCTTTGGTATGACTCGAGTTCATTGGCTAATGAGTAGAGTGTTTACCAGTGGTCCAGGAGACCTCAGTTCAATCTCAGGTTGCGTCATACCAAAGACTTTAAAAATGGTACTTGATACCCCCTTGCTTAATACTCAGCAATATAAGGTACATATCAAGGGTAAAGTGGAGCAATTCAGAGAAAGGAGTAGTGCCCTCCCCTACACCTCAGTGTAGTAGCTATTGAAAAGGGAGCCTTCTGGTTGCCCTTGACTACGGTCACCAACTTTACTTACTTTATCAATATAATACAACAGTTATATGGTTTCAAGTATTCCTATCTAATGTTATCATAATTGAGATTAAATATCTGTTTTTCTAACCAAAACTACATCATCAACATTGTCACAATTCCCAAGGTTATTTATGTTATAATCTCAATGGTTATTAAATGAGTATCATTTAATCTTAACTAACATCTTATTTATTATGGATGTTTTTATAAAAGTCCAGCAGAGATAGATTTGCCTCAAAACAGGCCATGTTATTTATGCATTTAAAATCCTGCAAAGGTCTTCATTGTATTTCGTGTGAATAAGTTGCATACTGGTTTTAACAAAACCAGACTTAATAAATAATAACTTCTAATATTGTTTTATTCTCAAATATTTTAAAAACAATCCTATAATTTTATATAGAAATCAATAAAAATAAAAATAAGTGTAATCATTTTATTTGCATCATTATTTAGTTTTATTGGTCTTTCTGATTTGATTTATCTTATATTAAAACTTAAATATTTACACCTGAAGGTTGCATATTTTTGCTTGTTCTTGTAGTTTTCAAATAGATCAGTAAAACCTGCTGATAGGACTGTAATAAAATAAAAAGTGGACCTGGGAGTAATGACATATTCCTCAGAGTTTCAGAAATGGAGCCTCACCACCAGATGCAGTTTTGTGACATATTCAAGACACAGAAACTGAAAGAAATGTGTAAGTGACAAACAGTCTGATGACTCAGAAGGAGAGAGAGAGAGAGAGACAAACAGACAGAGAGTTGTATTAAAGGAGAAAAGATGGAAAGACTGAAATTTTAATGTCTTTCAATTGAACACTTAATTGAACCAATTACCATCTTTAAGTGGGAGTTAATCAAAACTGTCAAACAAATGTTTTCTTCTTTTCATATAATCAGTTTTATTTTCTTCTACATATTCTTTCTTAATTTTTGCTTTCTTCTTTTTTTTCCCCTTTTGAATTTACATTTTTTTGCGGTTGAGGTAAACAAAAATTGGAGCCCTATGTCTCCTGGTTTGGAATTCAGATTTTTTTCTTCTTCTTGTTCAATTCCTTTACAAAGGCTAAATAGCCCAGTCTACCCTATAATTCATCTATGCCTTTCCCAAGGGCATTATCAAGATTTGAAATGCAAACAGCCTCAACCAGGATTTGAACTCAAGTCACTGAATCCATTTTTTTGCTATGATAACCATTACACTAAGACAGTTTTTTTTCTTTTTTACATTCTTTTTAATGAATTCAACTTCTTTGTTTACATTAAGCATATATTTATTTTCTACTGTTTATGACTATCTTATCTTTATTTTTATATTTTCTTTCTTCTTTTCTTTTATTTTCTTTTATAACTTTTCTTTTTTCTCCTCTTACACGGGGTGGGGTGTTCATAGTGCAATGGTAGTAATGCAGAATCGTAGTAAGCAAGTTCAAACTCCAGTCATGCTATTACATTCACTTTCGGACAAATACCCATGGGAAAGGTATGAACCCCTTTATCCTCCCAGCTACGGGTTGAATACTACCACTAGTGTTCTTCTAGAAGGATAGCTTTGGCATTAGATAACCTAGAAAGGTTGATATGCCTTTAAACAAAGAAACTGAAGAAACCAAATCCTCTTACTTTTCTCTTAATTTCTTTCTTCAACTCTTTTTCCTTTTTTCTCTTCATTTTTACTTTTCTTTTTTCCCTCTTTTTTCTTTCTTCTTTTTTTTTGACTTCTTTCTCTTCCCCACTTTCTCTCACATCTTTCTTTCTTTTCTATCTCTCCCTCATCCCTTCATTTTACTTTTCTTTCTCAAACCTCTTCTTTTACCTCTTCTTTATTGCCCTCTTTCTTTTTCACATTTTCTAGCTTTTCCTCTTCCTGTTTTTACTGGCTTCTTTCTTCTTCTCAAGTCCTTTCATTTTTATCTCTTTCCCTATTTACCTTTTCCTCTTCATCTCTTCTTTTAAAGATTACACTTATTTCTTTTTCTCTTCCCATCACTTTATTCTTTTTCTCTTTCTAATTTCTGCTTTTTACATCTGCTTTTGTATTTGCATCTTCTCTTTTTCCTCAATTTACCTTTTCTACTCACTCTCTTTCACTTTTTGCTCCCTCTCTGACAATGTTTTTCTTTTTTTTTATCTTTTCCTCCGCCTCTCTTTTTCCTACTATCTTTCTCATTTTTGATGTTGAGGTAGTTATCATGGTGTAGGGGTTAATGTGCTTGACTGTGATTACATAGTAAGCAAGTTTGAATACCAGTTATGCAATTATGTTCACTTTTGAACAAATAATATTTGGAAAGAATTCCCTAATCTCTTCAGCAATGTGTTAAATGATACTACTACTATTTATAGTCTTTAGCATTAATTAGCCCACAAAGATTGATATGCCATAAAACAAAGAAACCAAAACCTTTTTTTATTTTCATTCTCCTATTTGGATTTTTCTTTTTCACTTTCTTTCATTCTAATTGTATTTCATACAATTTTTCTTATCCTTCAACACCTTCTTTATCTTTATTTCCTTCTTTTTTTCTTTTCCTCACTTCTTTTTGCTCTTATCTTTCTTTTTTCCCTCTTTTTTCTTTTCCTCAGTTTTTCTTTTTTTCCTTATCTTTCTTTTTTATCTTCTTTTTTTCTTTTTGCCTTTATCTTTCTTTTTTCCTTCTTTCTTTCTTTTCCTCATCTTTTCTTTTTGTCCTTATCTTTCTTTTTTCCTTCTTCTTTTTTTCTTCATCTTTTCTTTTTGTCCTTAGCTTCTTTTTTCTTTCTCCTTTCTTCCCAGTATTTTTTCTTTCCTCTTTGTCCTCCTTGCTACCTTTTTTCCTCCCTTTTATTTTTTTACTATGTTTTTCATTTCCTTTACCTACCTCTTTGTTCTCATGTTTTTCCTTTAATTTTTTTTCACTATTGTTTCTTTTCTTCAGTCTATCTCTTTCCCCTGATCATCTTTCTCTTTAATTTTTTTCCATTATTTTTTCACTCTTTTACCATCTAAATTTTGTCTTTCTCCTTTCTTTTTACTGTATTTTTCTTTTCTTCATCATTCTCCTCTCTTTTCTCTCCTAACTATCTAATTTTCTTTTCTCTTCTTCCCTCACACTTAATTTTTTTTTATCAATCTCTTTACTCTGTCATGTTTCATTTTCTTTCTCTTTCTTCCTAGAATATTTTTCTTTTTCTCTCCCTTCTTCTTTCTCTTTGCCATCTTTTTCTTCTGACCTCCTCTTTTCCAGCTCAACTAAACTTTTATTTTCTTCCTCTTTTTTCTACTTTCTTTTATCATCTTTTACTCCTCCTCCTCTTTTTTGTCATCTGTTTCCTCCTCTTCCTCCTCCCTATTCTTATCCCTTCACCTTTTTTATTTATTTACCTTCTTTTATTATCTTTCTTCTCTCATCCTCTACCTCTTCCTCCACTCAACCATTTTCTCCAAAACTCACAACCACTCACCACCTACTTACAAGTCCTCTATCAATCCTCAAAACAAAGCCTGTAATTAATCACCCCAACCCCTAACTCTACATTTAACCCGCTTGTTGACCTTACTCATGCTAATTATGAGATTAACCAAAGACTGACCAATTGTAAATAGTCTTTCACTATATCGGCAAAAAGGCCAGTATATATCAATAGTTTCTCTGGCATTATCAGTTTGGCCATGATAAAGGCTAAAAACCAATGCCAATATCAAAACCAGGAGACTGACCATTCAGCAGGGCAAGGAAGGGGTCAGTAGTGGAACAAAAAGTTATGGTGGTAATGGTGGAAATATAACTGGGTGGGGGTGCGTAGACTAGCTATTTGTTCATCTTAGTTTATAGCTGTTGCATGACTTATGGCACTGGTTTATGGGGATGGAACTGGTTTCTATCTTTGAAATTGGTTCAACTAACAGACTGGAGATGCAGAAAAGTGCAGAAAACAAAATGAAATAAAAGGGAGAGAGAGAATAGAATTAAAAGAGAGTAATATAGGACAGAGTGAGATGGGGAAAAAAGAAAAAGTGATAGCTGTTTAGAAGAGGAAACTAAAGAAAAAAAATGAGAGGAAAAGGAAGAAGTTAAAACTCTGTGTGTGTGTGTGTGTGTGTGTGTGTGTGCGTGTGTGTGTGTGTGTGTGAGTAAGAGAGAATGAAAAAAAGAAAATCTAGTGGAAGAAAAGAGTGTGGAGATGTCAGGAAAATAAGGAAAGAGATCAGAAACAGAAAAAAGGAAAGGAAAGAGAAACAGTAAGAAATGAAAAAGAAAAAAAAAAAGAAAAGAAGTGAAGAGTAGAAAAATTAAAAGAGCCAGAAAGAGGAGAAAATCTTTTTTTAAATGAAGAGGAAAATAAAAAAGGAAGACAGAGAAGAAATGCTGATTGTATAAATGAAATGATTTTTTCAGCTATAAAATAAATTTGCTTCATTTTAACTAAAAAGCAATACTTACAAAATGCTTTCAAGTGTTGTATGTTTGATTCCTAAAGATAATAGAAGAATTTGTCCTCTTCATAGAGAGCCGAGTTGACTCAGATTATAGAATTCACCAACTGCATCTCTGTAGAAGAGAAAAATTACCTGAATGAGTGTCTTAGATATGACACTAAACAATACAGGAGCTTTAGGGAATGTGAAATACCCATTGCCATTGCTCCCAGGTTCACTCTGGCCCGGAGTGGTAGCACCTATTGATGGGTCAAATTGAACTGTTTGATATGTGCAAACAAATGACTTATGCTAGATTGAATTGTTAGAAATAAAATTGTTTGATCATTTAACTGTGTGTAAATAAATGACTGATTAATTGAATTGTTAGTGATACATAGCAATACTTGGAACCATTAAATTGTGTGCAAACAAATGAGTAATGTTGAATAGAATTATTAGTTTTAAATAGAAATACTTGAAACTCTTCAACTGTGAGCTTAAATTGAATTATTGATATTCCACTGCAATTCATGGAACTAAGTGACTGTGCAAATGAATGAATAATGTTCAATATAATAATTAATGTTAAATAACAATACTTGTAACCACTTCACTGTCTGTAAACAGATGAATAATATTGAAGAGAATTATCAGTTTTAGATTGCAATAATTGAAACTATTTAACTGTGTATAAACAATAGGAATACTAGTGAGCAAACAATTTAGTTCTAACTCCTTTAAAAATGAAATTACTTACAAACTAATCTCTTACATATTATATATATCTATTTAAATGTGTACAAATAAATGATTGATGTATGATTATTACTGTTACATTCCAATGCTTGAAACCATTTAACTGGGTGCAAACAAATGATTGATAGTTAATAGAAGTATTCATATTAAATAGAAATACTTAAAACCATTTAACTGTGCACAAAAAATGAGCTCAAGCTCATCTAAAAATGTTATCAACAAAATGTGTTTACAAATCATATATTAAGTAGATATGTCTGAAGAGGATTTGGCATTGAATAACCTACAGTGGTTGATATACCATAAAACCAAACTGAACCTCTTCATAGATATATGGTAAGCAAAGATGCAGAACTTCATTCATTATAATGCAAAAAGGATGCTGATATTTTTAGGTCTCCATATTCCTTGATCCTATGGAGCAATTATTAAACTATCCCCAAAGAGAGATTTTGTGGCACATCAGGTTTGATAAGGTGTATCACTATGGAATATTTAATCTGTATAAATTTATGGAGCCTCAATTAATCAACTCATAATTTATGGTTATGCATTATGAGATTTCTCTAACCAAATTTTATTGTTTCATTCTTTCAAAAAGTCTTTGCAACAAACCACTAGATTGTTTAGAAAGCTGCATTTAGTCTTTACTCTACAGGCTCTCCATTGGAGAGTGGTGGGACTTTTTCTTCTGTAGTGCATTTATATTTCTAGTTGGTAACTCCATATTAGCTCATTCATTACAGTAAGTCAAGTGCTTAAGTGGCTCATAACTTCTGAAGGCCATATTTTAGTATAAAGAATTTATCCAATGTCTCGCTCCATATTTTGGTGTTATAATGCCTTAAGCCTTTCATCTTTCTTCACTTCTTGTCCTGTTGCCTTGAGAAGTTGCATATTACTCTTGATAGTGTTGATTTCAATAATTCTTGGCATATCAAATATAATTTTAAGGTAATTTTCTATTCATTTATGGTAAAAGACAGTTTTGTGAAAAATAGTCGAATTTTAAATAGTAAACATTTTTTTTTTAAATTTTGTTTAAATATAGTTAAAAATCTTTTTGGGGAAATGACTCAAACAGTTCAAGAAAATTCGGTTGAAATCAAAGCAACAATGACTAAGACTTTGTCAAATGATGGACAGACATATATATATATATATATATATACACACACATGAACTGCAAAGAAGTTAAAAAAGTAAGCATCTTTTCATGACTTTCTTCAAGGAAAGAATGACAAAAAAAAAGAAAAAAGTCAATGTCCAGAAGTCATAAGATTAATCCATAAAGACTGATTGAAATTTTTTAAAAAGTGATAAGTTAAAACTTAAGAAATTTCAAGGCATAAATATAAAACTTTTTTTTCAGTGGTTAAATTCTGTAATAGTTATTTTCAATAGATGATAGTCTCTGAGGTAGAAGAGTACTGATCAAGCCACTTAAGCAGATACCAATGGAAACCATGGGATGCAGCATGGTGTATGGTAAGGCAGATGAATCCCTTGGCAGGTCAACAGCACACTTTACCAGAGGCTTATTCACATGATAGGTCAATGGCCAGGATCAAACCGAAAGTTAGAAAACTACTGTTACTCATCTATAAGGGTGATGTCTATTGATGAGTAAAAAACAAAACAGGTACTGAAAGATTAACATTACTCGAATTCAAAGTATATGTCGAAACTGCATCAACCTTCATGAAAATAAAGATGTGCAATCTGCTGCAGTTGGAGCTCTAGCTCCAGTGTTTGGAAAATCAGCAATAGAGACCAAAAGTAGTGTTAAAATAGCAACATTTGACATTAGGACTTGAAACAGAAGAAACTAGCAACCTGAGTTTACAGCATCTGCAGCCAAACATTTTATTGGCATCATATGAATGCAAGAATATTAATACCACCAGTGGAGATATAGGGATGCATCTCAGTCCTTGTGCCTTAAAATCACTAAATAGCATATAGAATCCAACTAATAATGATGTGTACAATATTCAATGGCAATCCCTGTACAACAATCATCTCTTGCTACAGTCCTACCAGTGCCAGTGATGAAATGGATATCACTACCTTTTATAACAAGCTATCTTCTCTTGTCCATCACTTGGAACTGTTAGGAATACATCTCTTTTTAAGGAGTATATTATGATCACAGAATTATGGCAGCAAAGATTCACATGAGTTGACACAGAAATAAGAAAACAAGAATGAAAGCATCTCCACTTTAAGTGGTAACCCTCTGAAATTAGAAGACCACTTATTGGCAGCAATATCTCAAAGGCATTGACTGGTATTGATAGGTTATTGATCATATAAAAATCTGATCTCCCTGATAAAATAAAAGGAGATTTCTTTCATGTCAGTACTACTGTATGGATGCCCCAGCCGGAAGCTAATGAAATGCTTGGAGAAAAAGCTAGATGGTAACTACACAAGAATACTACATGCTGTTTTCAACAAATCCAGGAAGCAACACCCCATAAAACAGCACTTATAAGGTTACTTATTGCTCATCTCACAAGCCATCCAAATGAGATGAACAAGACATGCAGGGCACTGCTAGTAAAGATGGACTTATCAGCCAGGTTCTCTATGTAAGTTCTTGCTGTTTGGCCAATAAGGACTTACATAGATCAGCTCTGTGCAAATACTGGATGTAGTTCAGAATACCTGCCAAGATCAATAGAGGATAGTTATAGATTGTGAGAGACAGAGAACTCCATGCAATTTGTATGACTTGAAGATATATATATATATATATATATATATATATGTGTGTGTATATTTATGTATAAACTAAAATAATTCTATTCCCACCTTCTTTGTCGCATTCCATTACTAAAAGTTTCATATTTTTTAATGCAAAAAAGAAAAGAAAATCCTCAGACAGAAGATTTTTTTAAATTTTTATTTGGCAGGCAAACAAATAGTTTGGTTTATTCAATATTCTTAGACAACTGTTTTTCAACATATCATTTTTTCTCATCCATTATTAATATATTAAAAACAAACTACTATATATATATATATATATATATACATAAGGGTCATTTAATTAAAAAAAGGGAATTTGGTCTAAGGTGTTAACTATAGGAAGTACTATTAACACTTACACCTTTTTCCAGGAAGTCAATGGTAAGGATATGACTTTCTTTCCTGACCACTGCATTTGGAACTTTTTCTTTACAGGAGAGTGAGCATGTTTCTGCTCCATGGAGTGTCTTTTTCACTCATGTTTTTCCCATTCTTTTTTTGACTAAAACATGCTTCTCCATACACATCCAACATTCTTCTTAAATTTCACATAGTTTTCATTTCTCAGCTACCAAAAATTTGATAAGATCTATTCAAGCCAGAAGCATTCTGATTTGCTACCCTTTTAAATGACCTCAAAATAAACATTTTGGTGAAATTTAATTGAATTTTTGCTATATATCTGGAAAACAGGAAATGTAATACCATGTCATAAAAAGGTTTGATACATTTAAAAAGTAATTACTGACTAGTTTCTTTAACATGTTTCTTATTTAAGGTTTTTGAAACTTTGATAAGAAATCACCTATCAAATTTTATTGGAGATGATATAAATCATCAACATGGTTTTGTAAATCAGTAGTATCTGATATTTTAGAAAGTATGGATATTATAAGTTATATTTGATGGATGAGTATAATGTGGATATTAAATATGTGAATTTTTGCAAGGCATTCGATATGGTATCTCAGTACTGTTTACAAGTGAAAATGAAAAACTTTGGTATTTCTATAAAATAGTAAATATTGTAAAATACTTTTTAACAGATAGAACAGGAAAGTAAAATTAGTAACAACTATTCTGGAACACAGAATATACTCTTTTTTTTTTTTTTTGGAGAGAGAGAGAGAGAGAGAGAGAGAGAGAGAGAGAGCGGGGGGCGGAATTTTATCCAAGAAATCAATAGATGTGTGAATACAAGAAAATTCACATTAAAAGTGCTCTTAAAGTGCTTTGGTTTCAGTATCTATTTTGTTGTTAATATTTATAAATGATTTACCTAATAATATAAAATCAGAATTAAAACTATTTCCTAATGAATTTAAACTGCTTAATACAGATGAATATAAATAAATTGTCATATAGGGAAGATATTCAGGAATAAAGATTTAATATAGAAAATATATTAAAGTTGAGTATAAACTAAGCAACAGGGAATTCAAAAAAATAAATGAAGAACTACATTTTGAATTTTGTATCAAGGACAAATGGAATAATTAGCTGGATGGTTAGAAATTTCATTTCAAGAAAAATATATAAAACCCAAAGATCTCATTGAGAATTGTCTGGGTTCCTGTGTTAAGACTTGGAAATTGGTGGGTAATATTAAGATTCGAGGGCATACAATGAAGAGTGGCAAAAATAATTTTAAAAAACTAAAAGATCACAATTATAGGAAGAGATTAGAAAAATTAGGATAAACAACTTTTCTAGAAAGAAGAATGAAAAGTGATCTAATTAAAACTTTCAAAATAATTTATAGAATTTCTAATTATGGTAGACATTTTTTCAATATTTCTCCTAAAACCAAGAATTTACTGTCAAGACAGATTTAAAAAATTAAGTCTCCTAATCAATTGGATTTTTTTGCTAATAGAGTAATATATTTTTGGAACAAATTGCTCAATCAGATCAAAAACAACAATGAAGTAGAAAATTCTAAGCTTAAATTGGATGATTTTAAAAAAAATGGTAAGAAAAAGAAATTAAGAGGGCATTTTTGGGAACTATCAGATGAATTTACATAATTTGATCCGTACGTAGCTATTGTATTAATAGTAACAATGTTCTGTGGAAAATTTTTTAAGGTTCATTTGAAATATTAGTAAAAGCAAAGGTGCCCCAGGAGACATAAAAAAATAATATATATAAATTTGTATTATATATATATATATATATATATGCACACAAAGTACTAGTTTATATATATCTATATATAATGCTCCCATTTGGTACATTGGGAGAATATGGAGTATCACTTCACTACCATTACTCCCAGGTCCACTCTAACCTGAAGTGGTAGCATCTGTTAGGGTCCTAGCTATGGGTCAAATTGTTATGTTTGCAAAATATTAGTATTAGACGGGAATTCTTGATATCATATAACCATGTACAAAAAACATATAAAACTATATGAAAATGTAAATATAAGCATAAAATGTATACAATTCCCTAACCTCTAACCATGAAATAACTCTAGACAAGTTGACATAGCAATAAAATCAATTAATTACTTATATATATTTATATATATATATATATATATATATATATATATATATATAAAACAAAATGCTACTTTATATGTGTGTATACATGGGCTAATCAACATTTTTTTCTATAAATGTAAATTCTGCATATTTAGGAATTAGTTTACTGCAAATATAATTTTCATCTGACAAATATTTTTTGAAGCTATTCAAAACAGCAGCAAGTCAAAGAGAGTGCTCCAGACTTGAACAGAGTTCTGTCATCAAATTTTTGGTGGCTGAGAAATGCAAATCTACTGAAATTTACAGAAAAATATGTGTTGTATATGGAGAAGCATCTATTTAATTAAACATGTTTAGAAATGAGCTAAATTGTTTAAAAAATGTCAAAAGGCAATTCAAAATTGTTACAGACTATAATGAACTCTTCCTATTACTATGATTACCAGGAGAATATTCATCTCGATGTTAAGTTAACTCCAGCCTAACACTTTGGCAGTCAGACTGACATTTAACACTCTTTTACCTATGCTGTATTTATACTTTTGTTCAATATACTTGTTTCATGTAATCCCGAGTTCATGTCTTTCTTCTGGACCTTTTACTGGTCCACAACAAAAATAAAGACAGGCAGCCCTACAATGGTAACTGCTCCTGAAAATGTGGATTCAATCAATTCTCTCATTTTGGCTGACCAAATAGTTATAATAGAGGATATTTCTAAACAACTGAGAATTTTTTTGGATACAGCACAGAGAATTATGCATGATGACTTTGCCTTTTTCAAAGTCAGTTTTGTAGGTTTCCCAAAATGTTGATACCAGAGCACAAGGCAAGAATAGTGGCAACCATCAGTCAATTTGGTTGAAAACAGCTGCCATATCTTTCTTAGTCTAAATCTGGCCCCTCTGATTTCTCCTTGTTTGGCCCCCTCAAAGAATTCCTGGATGAAACAAAGTTTTCAATCAATGATGAAGTGAAGAACATCATGAGCAAATGCATAAAAAGTCAATTGAAAGATTTCTACGATGGCTAGAATATAAAAGTTTGTTTTTTTTTTCAATGGGAAAAATGATTTTAAGAAGATTATCTTAGAGAATAAAGAAATAAAATTTTCCTAGGTAAAATGTCTGTCCTTCTCTTTATTTGTTTGTTTAGTTAGGTTATTGCTAAATGGCATATTAACTCTTGAGAGTTATTCAATGCCAAATCTTGTTTGTTCTTTTTGTATGATTTATATGGGAATAGTTTGTTGGTAAATATCTTTGTTAATGAATGAAAGTGATGGAGTGTGAAACAAAACTTAGTTGGTTGGTTAGGTTTTATGGCATGCCATCCCTTGTAAGTTATCTAATGTCAAATCCCTGTTTATATATATATATATATATATATATATATATATATATATATATATATATATATTATCAATAAAAAAATCATTTGTGGGTAAGATTTTAAACAAGTCAGAGCACATTTGTTTCAAATAGTTTTAACACTTATGATTCTATTTAATATTAATCATTTGTTTGCATTGAACTAGTTTCAAGTATTCCTACCAAACACAAATAATTCTATTTAGTATTAATCTTTTGTTTGAACACAAGTTTCAAGTATTGCTATGTTACAATAACAATTTAACTTTGGTTATTTGTTTGTATATGGTTAAATGGTTTTATACATATATATATATATATATATATATATATATATATATATATTATCCAGCGCCAAGTCAACCGATAGTGGAAACAATTCTATTTTTGGATTTTCTATCTACAATATCCATGTAATACAAAATCCAAAAGAGAGCTCAATGTAAAATAATGATAAAATAAATTACCGAGCAAATAATTCCATATAAAAGAAAAACCTTTAAAAATTACTCATATTTTCTGTAATAGTATTTATTTCAGCAGACCTCCATTTTAAAAAATGTTAGATCTGCATCTTCAGACAGAGAAATAAGATTTTTTCTATGTCTGAAGATACAGAGCCTACATTTTTTTAAAATGGAGTTCTGCTGAAATAAATACTATTACAAAAAATGAGTCATTTTAAAAGTTTTTTCTTTTAAATGGTGTGTATATATATATATATATATATATATATATAATTTGAAAGTTAATATTTTGTAGGTAATTTTATTTCTAAATGAGTTAGTGCTAATTTGTTTGCACACAATTAAGTATTGCTATCACTTGCTCAGTTAAATGGTTTCAAGTATTGCTATCTAACACCAATAATTCTATTTAATGTTAATCATTTGTTCGTTCACAATGAAGTGGTTTCAAGTATTGCTCACACTAATAATTTTATTTGCACACAGAAAAATGGTTTCAAGTATTGGTATATAACACTGATGATTCAATTTAACATTAGTCATTTGTTTGCACATAGTTAAACAGTTCAATTTAATACATAGATTGGACCCTAATAGGAATTACCACTCCAAGTCAGAATGAACATTGGAGAAATGGCAATAAAGAGGTACGCCATATTCCCCAGAGCTAAAGGACTTGAGCCTCACCATCATATTGTTTTGTGTCATATCCAAGACACACTAGGGGTGGGATAACCCCTGTGCAGAGATGCAGTCTGTGTATTTTACAGCCCCAGCTTCCTATGCTGCAAAAGTTAGTTGACATTTTTTGGTCAGATGGTTATTTTTTAATGGCATATCAACTCCTGTGGGTAATCCAATGCCAATCTTTTTTTTTGCAAATATGATTTGTAAGTGAATATCTGTATGTGAATTTTTTTTTATTAGAGCATGAGACAAAAGTTAGTCGACACTTCTGCTTCACAGACACATGCTTTTTAGATGGTTATGTTTCATAGATATACCTTATAATTTTTTTATTAATATCTACTAATTAGAGGTTTTGCAATTATGCAGTTAATTTAAGTCTCCATACTTTCTCATACTCTAATCCATATAGGGTTTTGGTTTTATTGTGTTTTGATCCTTGAGATTTACATTGTTTTTGTTTGTTTGTATGATTTATTTAATCTTTAGTTTTTCATTAGTTTTTGTTTTTATTCCATTCTTGGTGCTGACCCAGAATGGTAGTATCTGTAAGGGTTCCATTTATGGGTTAGATAGAACTGTTCAATATGATGATGAGAGAGTCTGATATTTTCTCATTTTTTTCAGTTGTTGGTTGGGTATAATTTATTTTGGATTGTGGAAAGGTTCAAGTTTGGTTCAGGAAATTAGAATGTATTTTACTTTAGTGCTTGGTTCTATATTTATTTTGGTCATTAGTGAGCACTGATACATTTAAAAATAATGTTTACCTACAAAGTATTCACTTATAAATCATATATATATATATATATATGTAAGATTTGGCATGAAACAGTTATCAAAAGTTAATATGCCAAATAACCTAAACCTACTTTGGGACAATCTTCCATTTGGTCTGATTCTTTCTTGTGGTTTCTTTATTTTTAACATTTAAAGGATCTTAGGGTATGAGTATGTACTGTTCCACTTTTTTAAATGTAATATCCAGTTTTTATTTTCTTGGGATTTATGGATTTGTTAAAAGTCAAAATGTGTATGTTTGTATTTCTTCAGCACCCCTTCTAATGATGATTATTTTATAATCTGTGACTTTCTTGTTGTCTGCATTACTTCTAGTGAAGCTAAGGATAACTCTCTGTTTCTGATAATGTCCTTTGAAGTGTTAAGTTTTTCATCTGAGTAAACTTTTCACTTCAAATTATGGAAGGCTTTCATTTTTATTACATGGCATGTTTCTGGTTATCTATGTCTTTGAGTAAATGGCTGCTTCTAATTTTTTTCACAGTTTAAGGGTTTGGAGATTATTTTTTCAATCAAGGAAGGGTACAGTTAGGCTAAAGGAGTTTCTTCCAGTGACTCAATCACAATAAATCTTTGGAATTTTATTATTTAATTTTCTGAATTGAATTCACCAAGGCTTTGTTCAATTTTATGTTTGTATTTACTGCGTGTTTTGTTTTTTCACTAGTCTTGTGTTCTACCTCCTACCATTGAGGCTAACTTTTATTGGGAATTTACCAAGAGGAATATCCATTCACCTAGGTGGAAATGGCAATATATTGGACTCAATATACTTGAGTCAAGAGGGAGATTTTGCTTCCTTCACTAATTTCAGAGCTCAAAACCTTATTGAATGACATTATATATATATATATATATATATATATAAAGAAAGAAAAGTTGACATATAGAGAAGTAGAAAAAAATCTGTTAAAAATCAGAAAGTAAAAGAGAGATAAAAAGGATTACAATACAATTCTTGAAAAAAAAAAGCAAAGACGGAGGTAGAAAAAGAAGAATAATGAGGAATGAAAACAAAAAAGAAAGAGAGAAAGAAAAAATATAAGTAGAGAAGTAGAAAAAGAAATTTGGTGAAAAATAAGGGATTAAAAGTACAAACTATGAAAAGTTAAAAAAAAGAGAAGGAAAAAAAAACAGGACAATGAGAATGTGAGAAAAAGAAAAGTAAAAAAAGATAAAAGTTCCCAATTAAAAGAAGGGAGAAAAAGAAGAGTAAAAGTGAAATTGATCCAATATGCTAAGGAGAAGAAGAAAGGAAAGAAAGATAGTGAATGATGAGAAAGGAAAAAGAGAGGAATAAAGAGAAGGAAAAATAAAAGACAGAATCTTAAAACAAGAGTTAGAGAGAGAGAGAGAAAAGGGACAGAGTGACGGAAAAAAAAAGAGAGAGAAGAGCAAAGTTCACAATTATGTGAAAGAAAGAAAAAGGGAGGTAAACAAAGGGAAGCAAAAATGAAAGGCAGAATCTTAAATAAAGAGTTACAAGAAGAGAAAAAAGACTGAAAAAAAAAGAATTGGGGCTGGAAGAGAGATGGATAGAGAAAGGAGTAATGAGAAAGTTATCTGAGTACCAAGTCATGATTAAGACCATTTGCCGCGAGCTCTTATACCCATCCACTTCCATTTATATATATATATATATATATATCCCTCTACTCATGGCCACCAGCAACAAAAGCTCGCCTATGAGCTTTGCCTCCTTCTATTTTTATCTATTCATTAGCACTATTACTGTCAATAATAGCATTGATGGCTTGCTTCTACAAGTTTTACAAAAGCAGTAGCAGTACACAATGCTGTCAAAGTTTCTTGCTTACACAACTTCAAAGACACCAAAAGAACAGTAAAAACAAATTGTAAACAAACATTACTTACACCAATATATATATATATATATATATATATGTATGTATGTATGTATGTATACGGAAATAAGTAAACAAAGGTAATATGATAATGATATAATTAATGAAAGCTAATTGATTGTTTGATTGATCAGTTAGCTAGTGGACTGAGGGTCATATTAATCTCATCTAATTTTTTTTTCTAATAAATTTTCTTTCATGAAAATTGATTTTTGTCTCAGTTGATTGTTTTTGTTTTTCATGAGGCACTGATTTTTGTAAAATGACACACTTTTGCTTCATTATCAACAAAGATTGGTATCCTTCGACATATTTTACACAGAGGATTATTACTGAATGAATGTTAATCAAATAATCTATTAAACTTTGTTTAGTCTGGTACACAGCCTCAGATTGCTTTGTGGTACTTACTTTTCCTAAATGGTCTAATTACTGGATAGGCTTATTAATTGATAAATTTTAATGGCAAGTTAACCTGTCTAGGGTTATTTGATACCTAAAGGTTATGGAATCAAGTTCCTACATACATTTTTTATTTAGTTGCTTTTTAAAAGTTTTTTTACATACAAATGTATTGTTTCATGTATTCCTATCCAATTTTGATTGATATGCAACTATTTGCTTTCAAGTAATTATTTCTATTTAATAATAATCATTTGTTTGCACAATGTTATATCCCTTCAATTAACTGGTAACAATTATCCTTATCATTCAGTTATAGCTTCAAATAACAATTCTTAATACAAATAATTTACAGTCACATGGTATCAAGTATTCCAAATATAGAATTCTCAAGGAAAAACAAGATAGCATGAAAAAAAATCCTTAATAGAAAAAAAACAAACACTAATGCACAGAAACTAATGAAAACACAGAGAGGATTAACTAAAACATACCAAAAAAGAACAACTAGAATACATCTTAAGATCAGAAATTATGTAGAAGATTGAGAATCCCAATTAACATGGCTGACAGTAAATGAAGTTAGCAGAAGGAAAAGCAACTCTGGAGTAAATCTAAAAGTTGCCATCCAAGAAGAAAGACCTTAGAAATGGAAAGAGCATTTCCAGAATTTGCTTGGAAACCCATCAGAAATTACAGAAGAAATTATTAATGGACAATTAGACCACCAAACTTTTTCATTTTATGGAAGAAGAACCTGATGCTGCTCAGAAAAATTTAGAAAGGCTGCTGGCCTTGACAGAATATCTCCTGATGTATGGAAGACAAGTATGCTTAAACAAAACACAATAGAGAAATAAATCAAAGGCTGTATCCTTCCCTTCTTCAAGAATGGTGGCCTTAAAATCACAAAGAACTGCAGAGGCATAACTCTTCTGGCTAAGGTTTATAATGCTCTGCTTCTTCATTATATATGACCTAATATTGAAGAAATTCTCTGAAAAAGATGATGGTTTTCAATGAAATCGATCCACAACTTCTCTGATTCTGATGATTCATCAAATCATTGGAGTATGTCTAAAAAATCTTAAAGCAATACTTTTGTTTGTAGATTTCTCCAAAGCATTTGGTTCCATGCACAGAAGAAAGCTGAAACAAATACTTCTAGCAAATGGTCTCCCCAAGGATGCTCTATAAAATGGTCTCCCTAATGATGCTCTATAAAATGGTCTCCCTAATGATGCTCTATAAAATGGTCTCCCTAATGGTGCTCTATAAAAACAGAAAAGCAATGGTTCGCTCACCTGACTTCTTTTAAATTATCACTGGAGTTTTGCTAAGAGATACATTAGCACCATATCTATTTATAATCTGCCTAGATTTTCCACTACAAATATCAATCGATCTAATGAAAGAAAATGGTCTCACACTAAAAAATGCAAGAAGCAGGAGATATCCCACAATGCAGATTATGCAGATGATCTAATGCTTTTTGCAAATAAAATTGCTCAAGCTGAATCCCTGCTGCATAACTTGGAGCAGACAACAACAGGAATTGGCTGATACATGAACTCAGATAAAATAGCATCTGTGTTTTAAACAAGATGGTGCTATCTCTATATTAAATTCCAAGCCTCTGAAATTAATAGACTGGTACATATACCTCAATAGCAATATTTCATCCACTGAAAGTGATGTCATTATATACATAAAAAAAGCATGGACTGATATTGTCAGGTTATCAATCATATAGAAGTCTGATCCTTGATAGAATAAAATGAGAATTCTTTCAAGCAGTAGCTGTATCAGTACTACTATATGGTTGGACCTCCATGGAGAAAACATTTGATGGGAACTACATAAGAATACTGCAAGTTGTTTTGAATAAATCCTGGGAGCAGCACCACTCAAAAGAGCAACTGTATGGCCACTAATCTCCTATGTCACAAACTACCCAAGTAAGATGAGCAAGATATGCTGTTGGAGAATCAGCGATGTTCTCACATGAACTCCAACACATGAACACACCAGTGTTGGTTAACCGAAAAAAAACATACATAAGCTCTGTGCAGACACAGGATGCAGCCAAGAGGACCTCTCAAGGTTGATGGATGACAAAGAAGGGATGGTAAGAAAGAGTCAAGGGAATCCATGTTATCAGTATAACTTGATGATGATGATTCCTTTCTAATACAAATAATTTTCAAATTAATCTATTTGAGCCTCAGATGGGATCCTAATAGGTACTACCACTCTGAGTCAGAGTGGATCAGGGAGTAATGGCAATGAAGAAGAGATTCCAAACTCCTCAGAACTTTGGAACTAAGGCCTCATCACTGAATGCAATTTTGAGCCATATCCAGGACATCATTTTTTGAAGGAGTCTTATTTCTCTGCAGAGGATACTGTGTATTCTAAGTTCCATTAACAGGATGAGCTTATTCCTGCTTAGATTCAATGATCTAACAGAAACCAATGCCTTCAGTCTTAAGTAAAAAAAAAATTTAGTTAAATGTTTTGAACATTGCTTTCTTTTTGACTCAGTGCTTTCTATTCAAAGACTTGTTCATACAATTGAATTTCTAATTCGTGTTATATTTGCTTTTGGTACAGTATCTTGGCTAATCCAGTTTATTGCCTTCAGAAGAAGGCTGAAAAACTGATCAGCCAGAATTATCATATCAATAATCTGAACAATCCATGGAATAAAAAAGTTCATTTTAAAATTTTATTTTGACTAGTATAAGAAAAGATATACATTTTATTAACAACTATGAAAATGATAACATAGATATTGTTTAATGAAACAGAAACTGAGAGGATGAATCCAATTTAGTTTTTTTTTTTCCAGAAGGCCCAAGAATTTATAGGCCAAAATGTTGTGCATACAAGAAAAGCATCTATTCAATAATCTGAATAATTCATGATATATTAATGATTTTTCTTAAAATTGAAATTCATAAAATCAATTTTTAATTTAAATCCTTTGAATTGGATATTAACTAAAACACTCTTGATATTTGATTTTTGTGACAGTCAAAATAAGATCATTTTAAATATTATTTTGATCAATGTAAGGAAAGATGTACACATTAACTACCATAAAGATGATAATACAGATATTGTCTGAGAGAGATTAAAACAGAAAGACTGAATCAACTGATTTATACTTTTGTTGGAATTTTTTTAAAAAATAATAAAATGATCTGCATAAATTTTTGTGAGGGAAAAAAGATAACGTTTTGCAAATTTTCTGAAATTAGATTTATGACAAAGCAAAAAAGAAACATTTTGTTTTTCTTTTTTATAATGTTGGAGCTTAAAGATATATGAAACAATTACTGAAGGTCAAATAAATTTTTCTGTTTTTTTTTATTTTCACTGACAAAATGAAAAATTAAATATTAAGTCTACAATCTGAATGTAAAGGAGTATAAAGTTTCATTTTTAATTTATGATAAGTTTATTTTCTATCTTTGTTGCTTTTTATTGTATTCTACTTTTTTTTTTACATTTTATATAAACAGCATAGATTGGAGAACAAAGAATTAAAATCAGAAAATTCGAATCCCACATCTTTACAAATTCAGCTACAAAAACCAACAGACATCATTCAAATTTAGTTATATAAGTAGATTCTTTATCAAATACTACTACACAGCATATTGTTTGTTTACATATTGTAGTAGGAGATATGAGTCTTAATGATTGATTGATTTTAATGACATGTCAACTTCTGTAGGGTTATTTTATACCAAGAGGTTTAGGAATCATTTATTGTACATTTATATTTACATTTTTTTGAGTAATTGTTACTTTGGAGCTTTTTTTCTATCTAATACAAATAATTTGCACACAACTGCATTGTTTCAAGTATTCCTATTTAATGAATTAATTCCTCTATTTAAAAAAGAAAAATATACATCTATTCGTAACTAATACTAATGATTTTCAATCAGATCTATTTTATCAATGGATGTGACCCTAAATGGGTGCTATGATTCCAAATCGGATTAATTTTTGTGGCTTGTTTTTAAATGCCTATCAACCATCATGGGTTGTTTTTGTTAAGGCTGTTTTTGTAGAAGAATGGCATTAATAATATTTAACCCATAGCTGTAGGAGGGGAGTTGGTCATACCTTTCTTAAGAGTATTAGTCCAAAAGTAAACTTAATAGCCTGACTAGAGTTTGAACTCACTTACATTGAGGTTACTATTCAGCACTTTAGCCATTACACCATGGGAACCTGGTAGCAATGGCAAAGAAGAGGTCTTCCACACTGTCCAGATCTCCAGAACTGAAGCCTCACTATCTGATGCAGTTTATTACCATACTCTGGACACTCTTTTTTTGTAAGGGAGTGGGGTCTGACCCTCTGCAGGGAATGCAGTCAGTGCATATTCTAAGTTCAACATTCATCATTATAAATTTTTCAGCCAGTTTAAATTTCAGCTTATTTCTATTTTATTTGAACAAACAAAACAGTTTCTTTTTTTACATTTGACCTTAGGAAGTCTGAGGCTGTAAGCTTTTCGAAATATACTGACAACCTAGTTTTGGTACTGAGTAATGAGAAATTCCATTGCTGTGATACAAAGTGTCTATGGTGATTCCATAACAATGGAATTTATGATTACTCTCTCTTGTGAAACCAAGTTGCATCACCAATAGATTTATAAAGTCACTTTGTTTTATATATAAAGTATACTCGATAAATTAATTAATACACTCAAGTTCAAACTCCTGTTGCACTATTATGTTCATTTTTGAACTAATGGCTTTAAAAAAGGCATGAACCTCCTTACCTCATTCAGCAATGGCTTAATAGTCCCACTACTGTTCTTCTACATGGATGGCCTTGGTATTAAATAACTCACAAATGGTGATATGCCATTAAACAAAAAAAAAACAAAGTAAACCTGATGTTTGGACTGTTATATATTCAGATTATTATTTGTAGAGTTTGGTAATAATACCAAATAATATTTATTCAGTTTATAAATATTCCACTTGAAAGTATCTTTTAGTGATACTGTAGAGAGATAAATAGATAATTAAGATAGATTGATATGAGCAGATTTAAATAGATAGATATGAAAAGACCAAGATAGATAGATAGATAGATAGATAGATATGTACTTATTTATGAGTGAAATGATGTAGAATCTTAAATTAATCTGCAAACATTTATAGTATTCAATGAAATTTTTAAATCATTTTTTTCTTTGCTTGAAAAAACAAAACAAAATAAAACAAAACCCTACAGCATTAAGTTCTTATTATCATTTGTACAGGCAAAGAAAATCATTTCTTTTTCCTTGTCTTCCTTTTTTTCCTAATTTTTTCTTCCCCTTGAATATCCTCTCACACATTTCTAGAAGTGATTTATGCCTTTAATCATGACTTAATATTTCAAAGTCAACTCTGAAAAGACTTAAAAATAAGTTAAGAAAATAAATTCAATGAACAAATGAAAGGCAAGAAAATTTATTCTGTTATGTTGATATTAACTGCATTTTGAACACCAGCATTTTTTTGTTTCATACTACAATTAAAATCCAACAATGGTTAAATAGTGGGACAGACTAAGCTCTCTCACCTTGCTAGTAGGCAAACTGATCTAAGAGGAGGAGGAGGAAGAAAAAATTCAAATCCAAGATGAATAGGGGTAGCAATTCTGCTCATAAAAACTATTTACTCAATAACTTTAGCACCAATACTGATGTGGTGTAGTTGCTGAGTCCACATAGAGGAAGTCAGTCAATAGGATAAGGACAATAGAGAATTCAAATAGCTATATGGTATAAAGTATTTCTTTATAATACTAGGAATTTTTAAACTGATCTATTTGACTCATAGAACCAAAAAAGTACTTCAATTCTTGTTCAAAGGGGACCAAGGAATAGTGGTAATAAACAGGTACCTCACTATCTCCAGATTTCTGGAACTAAAGCCTCACAATCAGATAGTCTAGTATTATAAACAGGATACCTCTTTTTGGGGGTAGGAAAGGAGTCTTACTTCTCCACTGGGGATACAGTTAGTTTATTCTAAGCGCAGTTAAGAGGGTGAAGGAACTAGAATCAAGATGAAAGATAATACAATTCATTATTCATAACAATGATTCACTTTTTTGTTTTTTTAATTTTATAAGATAAACAAAATTATATCATATGCTATAATGAAGATGATGAAAATAAACACTGAAATATAAAAATCAAAAACACTCTTCAAATAGGTTGATTGATTTATGCCTATGAACAATAAACATTTTCATGTAATATTCCATTCTTTTTTATTCTTCATAAAAATTAAGAACCATATTTAAAAAAATTATATTTTGCAAATAAAGAGAATATGTTTAAGAAGGCTTGATTTCCATTTTTTTTCAAGTCACCACAATGACCCGCCTGTCTAGCCCTTGGGCTATGAGCCAACTAATCTATTATGTTGAAGGAACTTGTGTTAAGCAATTGATCTTCTTCTTGAAGTCATCCTGAAGGTCTCTGTACCTTAAGAAGGTAAAACTATTTTTCAAAAAGTTGTTTTTCTTCTGCATTTTGTAGTAAAGAAAGAAAAATAAATATACACAATTAAAAAAAAACAAAACTTCTTATGTAAATCTCCTTGATAGATGGTTTTTGAAAGAGATGCAAAAATGATCAGATTTACAATAGAAAGGTGAGAAATGGTATTTTGATAGGAGCAGCTCTTGTTGACATATAAGTAATAAAAATAAATAAAAGACAAAAAATGACAGCAAGAAAGAGAGAAGAAAACTCCATCTTTAGTTTATAATAAAATATAAAAACAAACAAGCAAATATTGTGAAGAATGAAAAGAAATGAAAAGATTTTTTGAAAATCTTGGAATAATAATCAATGAAAGAAGAAAAGTAAAATTACCTGAGAAGAAAAATAAATTTTTAAGATTTGGTGCAAGAATTTATGTTCAATAATCGCTTTGCAGTTTTCTCAAATAAGCTTTTACCAATGACTTAACACAAACAAATACTTTTTTTTCTTATCCTAAAAGAGTTTTATTTTTTAATGTTTTCTTTTAGTTCTGCCTTTAAGTTGAAATTTTTTCTTGAATTTTTCTTTTAATTTTCCTCTTCTAAGCTACTTTTTACTTTTTAACTTTGTCTCATCTTAATCTGTATCTTTCTCCTTTTTAATCTTTTTATTTCACTCACTATTTTTCTGTCTTTCAAATTCTTGATTTTTTTCTATTTTCTAGATTATCTATTTTCTTCTGTAAAATTCATTCATTCATTCCTCCTCTTCTATTGTCCAAATTCATTCATTCTTTTTTTCTTATCTTTCAAATTCTTTTTCTTCTTTTCCTTACCTTTTTTCTATTCTATCTTCAAAATTCTTTTTGCTTTATATTTTCTAAATTATTTATTTCCTTCTCTCACATTCATCCATTTATTCTTTCCTCCTCTTCTACCATTCAAATTCATTTAATCTCATCTTTAAGATTAATTCTTTATTTTTCAATGTTCCAAATCTTTTTTTCTATTTTCAGAAATCCAAATTTATTCATTTTTCTATTCCATTTTCTATGTTCATTCCTTCACTATTTCTTCGTTTTTTTTCTCTCTCTCTCTCTCTCTCTCTCTCTCTCTCTCTCTCTCTCTCTTTATCAGCATCCTTTTTAACATAATTAAAATTTTAAACTGCTTCTTACCTTTTAAAATCATTCTTTCTCTCATTCTCTTTCAATATTTTCTTTTTTTCTCCAATTCTTATAATTAGTACTCTACATTTTGCAACTATAATACAATCCAAATATTCTAAAAGGAAAAATTTAGCTAATTGATATACTGAATTTGAACTTTTTTTTTTTTTAGGTAATTGAGTAGTAATTAATAGTGACTAATAAACAGTACTCAAGCATCTAACCAATTTAATTGTAAAAAATAAAACAAATAATATATTTTAATAATAAAAAAGGCAAATCATATTAATCTCTGTTTAAAACATTGTTATCTACATATATCAGGCCAAAAATATTCTAAATATTCAGCAAGAAATAATATTCCTCATGAAAATATTTAGTTTGTTTTCTCTAATTCAATTCTACTTCTGTAACTAACAAATTTTGCTTTGCTCAGGCAAATCTAAAAGTAATATAATGCTGTCAGTGGCTAAATACAGATTTTATACTTGAACTTAATGAATATTTTAGCACTTATTTTTTTATTTTGGTGCTTGTAAAGAACAATTCAATGAAAAAATTTCCTTTATTTCCACAGTAATGAACAAAATACAGCCCATAGAAATGCAATATTTACAATATTTGATGGTTTATAACATGCACTTTAGTTTGGGCAGGCAGTTAATAAAAAAGATGAATGAATACAGGGTGGAATGATAAAATTGTCGCCCTAGAAAAGACAACACGATTCTATTTCCGTTTAATGAAAACCGGTTTTCTTTTTTTGTTGCAGACCATCTACAAGTTGGCCAGTTGTGTACAAATCCGAAGAATGAAAGGAGCCTTCTATCATGTCTGAAAGTGACACAATGTTCAATGTGGGAGATCGGAGATGCACCACTGTACAACTCATGCTCTCTACCAATCCAAGTTATGACAACAGGACCATTGTCAGCACCCTCAAAATGCAAATCTGGATTGCCACAAATAACAGGGACATGCCTAGGGTGATGAAAACAAAGTTTCCGGCTACAGTTTTGGTCTTTGGTGTGGTTTCAAGTGAGGGCCACATCATACAACCTCACATCTTTGAAGTTGGCTTGAAAGTCAACAACAAAGTGTACCTGGATGTGCTGAAGAGTGTGGTGATCCCCTGGTGCAATCAGGTGGCTGGCCCACAAGTCCAAAGAGACCCTGGCTTGGCTTCAGAAGGAGTGCTACGACTTTGTACCCTTCTCTCACTGGCCCCCTCCTCCTCCAACCTGAACCTGCTGGACTACTTCGTATGGTTATACGTCGAGAACATCACCAACATGACCTCCCACAACACCAAAGCCAGCCTAATCGCCACCATCCACTGAGTATTCACTGAGCTCCCGCCTGCGTTTGTGGAAAAGGCATGCTCCCAGTTCCAGATCTGCATCGAGGTGGTGATGGAGGCTGAAGGCAGCTACATTGAATAGATAATCAAGTTACCTGAATTGATTTTTTCAATAAAAGTTTTAAAATAAAGCTGTAGTGTTGTTTTCCTTAGGACGACAATTTAATCATTCCACCCTGTAAATGTATGGTTTAAACTATGAATGTCAAGTACTCAGGCTTTTGCTGGACATTCATAGCCCTTCCCAATATCAGGCCATTTCTAAAGTTTCATGAGTATTCAGAACATATTTACAATTGCAGAAATGTTTGCAGTTTCATTTAAAGACCCCTGCAGCCCTAGAAGAGCATCAGCCAGTAACCTAAAACTTACTCTTAAGCTTATATAATGCAGGATGTTTTTTGAGGATATTTTTGGAAAAAAATGCATCTGATAAAAATATCAAATACAGCATATTCGTTATCAAGATAAAAGTAAATTTCACTCCTTTACTTCATTTTTTTAAATCCCCAAAATTATATAACAGCCATCTTTTTGATTGGAGAGGGAAAGATGAAGGAAATATGGTAGATTACTACATTGAAGACATAATTTTTGAGTTTAACCATTCAATAAAAAAAACAAAGTAAATGACTAAAATTTACTCTTATCTGGATGGTGAATATGAGTATCATAATTCTATATAATTCTTTTGAGGAAAAAAATAGAAATTTTCTATATAGAACTATTTTGTACAAGCAGCAAGGTTTTATCTTTCTAACCTTAAATGAATTAGGGTATTAACAGAATAGCATTGAGGTGTTTTATAAGTTAGAATTGATAAATATTTTTAAACAGTTTCTTTTAAAGGAAAATATACACCACTAATAGATCCATGAGTAGTACTGTAGAACTTCTGGAAAATGTGTGAAGTGTCATGGCCACTTTTGCTTGTATAAAACAGAGTAGAAGAGAAATGAGATGTAAAAACCAATTTTGTGGAGTGCTTATATATTTATTATTTCATTTCACATTGTATGAACTCCATCAGATAATAATTTGAAAAAAGAAAATTAATTCTAGGAAAAAATAGATTGAAGAACATTACAGCTGATGTTGTCATAGCAACATAATTAGGAACGCCAATTGTTAAGAAAAATATACAAACTTTGTAACCTCAATAGTTTATACTATCATCTCAATATTCCTGGTCGAGCTTTATCTTATAAAACATCAATATTTCAGTCTCAGAGAAACAATTAATATCAAAACCATTTAAAACCTTATTTTTATGGAATCATGGGATACTTTTAAACAAAATGTATACTCTCTGGAACAAATTAGTAGATTTCATGCTGATGTTTTTGTAAATTTTAGGAGCTCAAGTATAGGGTCTGAAGATCTGAGATAAGCTTAGTTATAGGGTCTTTTCATTTTTTCTTAACTGAATATACTAAGATACTTTTTCTGGCCATAGATGACCATTACATAACAACTGATGAGCCATAAGAGTATATCAATTTATTCTTTCTTTCTTTTGTTTTCTGAAATAATCTTCTTTCTTTTAACAGTCAAAACAAACTTAAAAGAAAAAAAAAATTTCTTTTCTAACTTATGAGATATTCATAACAAAAGACCATGTTTTAGAGGAAAGAAGAAAAAATATAAAAAACAAAATAGAGCAGATAATTTATATACATATATATTTCGTTTTTTTCATTAAGCATATAAAATAGGGTCTGGTTGGTGAAAGCAGTAACCAAGTTTTGTACCATTTCACTCTAATGTATGACAATGCTTGAAGTATGATAAAGATAAATGAGTCTGTGGTACAGAGTTGAAAATGAGGCAGTAAAAAAGAAGCAGCAAAACAAAACAAAAACAAAAAACAAAATAAAAACAGACGTCTGAAATATTGATTAAAAACTCTTTGTCTCTTTAAAAACTATGTAGTAGATATATAGGCCTTTGAGAGATATATTCCAACATATAAAGGTACTTAGATATGAAATGATATCAAGACAGTGAAAGAATGTTGTACATGCATTCACTATTTCATTTAAGATGCTATATATCTTCTCACACACATATACACATGCCTATATTAGCAGAGACAAAGGGAGAGAGATCACTGAGCATAATTCATTGAATATACATGGTGTGTTCAAAAAGTATCAAGACTGCATTTACCAAGACAAAAATGAACTAAAAATGAAATCTTAAGTTTCTTCAAAATTTTCTCTTTAGCATTCAAGACTTATTCCAGTGAGTTTTGAATTGATTGAAGCACCTCTTTGTTTTCTCTTATATTTCTGTGAAACCCTTGTTTTGACATAATGGAAAGCTTTTCTGTCATATTTCTTTTAATGTCTTGCACATTCTCACATCTTTTACTTTTGAGATGAATTTTCTGTTCAAGAGACAAGAAAAAGTTATATAAAGCTAAATCATAAGAGTATAGAGAATGCTGTACTTGCATAATGTAGTGTTTCACTAAAATCTTTTCATTTAAACAATATTGAGATTGGCTAAATCATTTTTGTTCAAATAGGCACTATCTAGTCTTATCATCTCTTTATTATCAAAGTTACTCAGCAGTACTTACATCTCCATTTAAGTTTTAAAAAATTTTAAACTTCAGTCTTGATACTTTTTTGATTACACCTTATATATCAGGAATTAGATGTTTATATATGTACAGTCAGACCTTTCATCTCTAAAACAATTCAAATAAGATGATCAAGACATGTGAGACACTACTGGAGAAGTAAGAACAAACTCATAAGTGACCTTCTTCAATGGACCCTTTTACATGGATGTGCAAGTGTTAGCCAACCAACAAGAACTTATCTACAACAACTCAGTACAAACACAGGACGTAGTCTGGAGGGCCTGCTGGAAATGATGGATGATAGCAACATATGGCAAAAGGGAGAATCAAGGAAATCTGTGCATGCAGTGCAATAAGATGATGATTAGGATATATGTACAGGGTAATTATAGAATCCTACAGCAGTTTTAAAATTAATAAGTCACATTGTAGGAAGAATAGAATCATTCAGCAAAAACCATTTAAAAGTTTTATTTGAGTTTTATTCTTGATTTAAGTTTTATTCTTGACATGACTGACATCGTTCTCAATATACTTTAAAACTGTTGCAGGATTTTATGAACATTCTCTGTGTCTATGTAAATACTCAAGGTCGTAACAAAAAGTTCTCGACCAAACAAGGAAGAGAATCACTTTTTTAAAATGTTAGCTAAATTTTGGGGAAGGCTTGACAAAACTTGAAAAATGATATTTGAGACATTAAAGATCTTTTTTTAAAATCTTTCCCTACTTCTTTCTCATCAGCTCACTATTTCCACTTTCACAAACATTATATATTTGACTTTAAACCCTCCCTTCTTCTGATGACACCTGTATCCTCTCCATCATCTTGTCAATTTCCTCATTTACTTATAAATAGAAAACCCCAGAGAATGCTTTCAGTTTGAAAAAGTTCTATAGAATAAAAAGAACGAAATATCAGGCATCTAAATCTGAGTTAAGAATTTGATTTATCCAACTTTCCACATATTTCTATCATATATATATATATATATATATATAAATATATATATATATACATATATATATATATATATATATATGAAAATGTACAAATATGACAAAACACAAGTTCTTTCAAGTATAATTTTATTTATAGTGGAATCATTTGCCAACATTTAACATTTCAGTTTTTTAAACATTAAACCATCATCAGGGCATTTGAGTATGTGATGTCGTCTTCTGCATTTTATTTAAATCAAATTTTTATTAGTTAAATGAAATGAAAAAATGAGAACATTTTTAAACATTCTATTTCCAGTAGAGGCATTCAGTTGTAAAACTGTATGATGAAATTAGTGCTTGAACATTTATCTTAAAAAGTAATGTATTTCCTTAACAAAATTCTTATCACATCAGTCTATCTACCTATGTTCACATCTATTTCATCCTATTCATATCTACCTATTTCAAATATTCTATGAGAAATCAGTTTATCTCAATCAATGTCAGTCTGTTTTTTTTTTTAATTTCTGTCTAATCAATCTGTTTATCAGTCTCTCTTTCTCTTTGATCAAACCATTATTTATATTATATACACTTTTTCTCGAAACTGTAGCATGATGTCAGTTTTATACATATCCATACTACATATATGTAGGTATAAATACAATATGAATATTTACATCATTTAAGACATACTTTAAATTTCAGTGCATTGACCAAATGAGTAGAGTGTTCGCCAATGGTCCAGGAAACCGGTCATACCAAAGACTCAAAAAATGGTACTTGATGCCACCTTTCTTAACATTTTGCATTATACGGTAAGGATCAAGGGTAAAGTGAAATAATCCAAGGAAAGGAGTAGTACCCTCCCCTACACCTTGGTGTAGTAGCTAATGTAAAGGGAGCCTTCGGGTCACCCTCGACTAAGGTTGCCAATTTTTACTTTTACTTTATATATATATATATATATATATATCATCATCATCATATCGCGCTGGTAGCACGGATGTCCCTGACCCTCTCTCGCCACTCCTCCCTATCGTTCATCGCCCTTGGTAGGTCTTCAGGACAACAACCTGTATCCTCACATAGCTGCTGAATGTACGTTCGAGCTGGTCGTTCTGCTTTTGTGCGGCCATATGTGGGGATCCATAAGAGTACATCTCTTATGAGTTCATCTCTGCTTCTCCAGCAGTGTCCTGCATGTCTGGTTCGTCTAACTTGAATAGTTTTCGTGATAGGGGGCAGGTGGCCGTACAGTTGGTGTCTTGTGGGGTGTTGCTGCCAGGACTTGTTCAGGATTGCACGCAGCATTCTTGTGTAATTGCCATCTAGTTTCTTCTCCAGCCGTTTTGTTAGCGTCCATGTAGTGCATCCATATAGCAGTATCGATGTGACCGCTGCCTGGAAGAAACTGCGTTTGATTTTATCGGTTAGGTCTGATTTCCATATAATCGATAGCCTATTGATAGCTGTCCATGCTTTTGTTAACCTCGTTTCGATGTCCTTTTCGGTTGATTTGCCGCTGCTTCCTAGGTAAGTGAATTTGTCTACTAGTTTAAGTGGGGTTCCTTCTAGAGTGGAGATGTCCCCCGTTTGGTTATAGCACATATATTCCGTTTTGTGTGCATTAACATGGAGGCCTATGCTTGCTGCTGCTCGTTCCAAACTATGCAGAAGTGTTTCGGCTTGGTCAGGTGTATTTGCCAGTATCGCTATGTCATCGGCGTAGTCGGCATCGGTAATTGTTGTTGCGGGGTATCTTCTGCTTCTTTTCTTCGTCAGTTCGAAGCCATTCTCTTTGATTTTGTCAATCGATGTTCTAAGTACGTAGTCTAGACAAATGATAAAGATGTACGGGGCCAGCGTGTCCCCTTGTAGTACTCCTGCTACAATGTCAAAGTATTCTGTCTCTCCATCCGGTGATTGTACTTTTACTTTAGTGTTTCTATAGAGAATCGTTATTGCCGCTACGGTTTCTTTAGGTATGCCGTATGCTAGTAGGATTTGTTCCATCTTTCCTCTGTGAATGGAGTCGAAAGCCTTGGTAAAGTCGACAAATATTAATGTCGCTTGTAGGTTCTTTGCCCGTACACCTTCAAGGATTCTGTGGATGGTTAATATTTGTGAGGTCGTGGATCTATTTCTTCGGAAGCCATTTTGGTTTTTTCTAAGTATGTTGTCGATTTTGGGTTCTATTCGGTTTCGTAGTAGGGCATTGTAGATTTTGGCAGCTATGGATGTAAGTGTTATGCCTTGGTAGTTATATATATATATATACATGCACTATATATATACATTTTTCTCATAAGTGTTGTATGATGTCCATTTTGAACATAAAAAAAAAAAAAAAAATACACGCACACATATAAATATATATATATATATAGATAGATAGATAGATTTAGGGTTGAGTTCTTTAGCAAATGAAGTAATCGCATTGCCATTTGCATTTATTGCACGGCTCTTCATATATTAATTGAGCTCTCAGTAGCCGTTAAGTGGATGTATGTAAACAATAGTAATTGTGATTTATAACCGTTTAAAATTTACTTCGCTGCTACTGGTTCCTTGTGGATGAGGGGTAGAATCTCAGATTGGCATTTGAGTCAACCGTGTTTCGATCCCAGCTACAGGAAGCTAGCATGTCTAGCCACACTGATGAGTTCTGATCAAACGAAACAGATCTGTCTGTGGATGACTATATATATATATTTATATATATATATATATATATAGAGAGAGAGAGAGAGTGAAATAAATATAATATTGATATCAATATCATTTATTATTGCATATATGTGCAAACACTTTTTCTTATAATTGTTGTATGGTGTCCATTTTGGAGCTAGTGACTTGTATGGTATCAACAAATACTCCAATACTCAATGTCAACTTTGTGTATGTAGTAAGAGAAAAAATATATTAAAAAACCTACTTCACACCTTTCTTTAAAATGGCTTGAGATAATGAAAATACATATTGTTTATACACTATAAAAAAACTGTGCCATTCTAGAAAATGACGAGAGACATCACCAAAAGAATCTTAAAACCCTGAATTTTTAGATCATTTCTACATTCATTTGATCCAGATTTATGTTACTTTATTTGTAAAGAAGAAAAAGTTTCAAAAACTTTATTTAGTCTTCCTTGTCTTATTCCCTTTAACCAAACAAGAATTAATAAAAAAAACAAAAAAAACTAGCCTATATATGTGCTTGTATATGTGTGGCATATGTGGAAGGCAACTCCAGAGTTAAGGAAGAAGTCTTGGTCAGAGGGATTGTTTCAAATAAGCCATGACTGTTTTAATTAAGTATTTAACATAGATATTTGTTTATTAAGATGTTTATGTGGCAACCCTTTCATTCATTCTATTTAAAAGGATGTTTTGAGGATGGTTTAGTTTGATGTTAAAGTCATTTAGGCTCAGCATTAGATGTTTTATCCATTTAACTTAATGGGTTTCAAGTATCTTCTTGATATATATATATATATATATATATAATACTTATAAATATGTGTGCATGTGTTTATAAAGATATCTGATAGACTGACGGATATTAGATAATTAGAATGTTTGGATCTAAACAATAAAATTTAAAAACAACTCACTTCCATTTTCCTTTGATACAGTGCTCAACATCAAAAGAAGAAATTATAAGTGTTTATTTATGAAATCCTCTTATAATTAATTTTCATTGATGGTTTAATTAAAGATTTCAAGGTTTTACCACACACACACACACACACACACACACACACACACACACACACACACACATATATATGTATATATATATATATATCTTTGATGATCTGCAATCCACAGGAAACTTTAAGTAAAATACAAAAGTAAAAAGTTTCCAGACTTTTTCATATGGGTACTTTTATTGATAGTACACACATGAAACTCTAGTCCCCTTCAAAGTAATCTCCTCCAGTTGCAAGGTACTTATTGTACCATTCCAACAACTTCTGGAAGGCCCCATGGAAGTCCTCTTGTGTGAGTGTGTCAATGACCTTTGTCACAGCCTCTTTCATCACCTCAATTGTCTCATAACGACAGCCTCTAATTTTTTCCTTGAGCTGAGGGAATAACCAAAAGTCACAGGGAACAAGGTCTGGACTATAGGGAGGCTGAAGAACTGTCTTGATGCCCATCTTGGTCAAATAGTCTTTGACATGAATGGAGTTGTGGACTGGTCCATTGTCCTGGTGGAAATGCCACTGACCAGATTTGAAGTGTGCTGGCCTCTTCCAACTGAATCTTTTCCTGAACTACCTTAAAACCTCAACATAGTATTCCTGGTTGACTGTCTGTCCAGTGTGAACCTAGTGCATGTAGATCATGCCAGTGCTGTCAAAAAAAGGGATCATCAAAAGTTTCTGGGTGGATTTGCTGTCTGGCCTTCTTGGGTCTGGGAGAGCCAGCATGCTTCCACTAGGAACTCTGTCTCTTGGTCTCTGGGTCATAGCAGTTGATCTAGCTTTCATCATATGTCACCAGAGCATCAAGAACTGCAGGATCTGAATTGATCAGCTCAACCATCTCCCTGCTGTTATGACAACGTCTTTCTTTCTGATCTTCTCTGAGCAACCTTGGGACAAACTTTGCGCAAATCTTCCGCATCTTTGGTTCCTCATGAATAATTGTGTGTACAGTTCATAGACTGACGTCAAACTGTGCACTTATTGTCTCTATAGACACACGACGGTCCTTATCCATGAAATTCTTTCTTTGTCCAATCAATTCTGGTGTTCTGACTTCCTTACTCCTCCCACACCACTCATCATCCCTCACAGACTCCCTGCCTTCCTTAAATCTCTTATGCCACTCAAAAACTGATGCTCAATTCATGCAAGATGCTCCAAAAGCAGTCTGAAGCATTCCATGCATTTCTGTTGCATTTTTTTCAAGTTTAAAACAGAATTTTATTGCATATCGTTCTTCTAAAGTGTCCTCACGTCCAGATTGCATTTTTGAAATTCACCAGCTGTGACAATCAGGCTTTAGTAGGGTGTATTCCAATTCCTGCTGTAGGTGTTCATTTGAACCTGAAATCATAAAAATTGGTCAGTCATCTCATAAGATGTATAGCAATAACATAGTGAATTTTCAAGAGTCTACGGCAATTTTAAATTCCTGTACAAAAAAATCTGGCAACTTATTGAAGGCACCTCGTACTTTAAGAGTATAAAATTTGGATATTTCATTTTTTAGACCAGCACTGGCATGGAAGCTAGAATTAAGACTGGTTGATTGGTTGGGTTTTATGGCATATCAACCTTTGTAGGTTTCTATGCTATAAAAAATCCATTTTTATACAAATAATCAGTTCTATTTCAAACAATTCAATTTAGCATGTGTACATAGTTTAATTGTCGAAAACATTTCTATTTCAAGCTCTTCAGTTTAGTCAACCAGTTCTAATTCAACCAATTCAGTTTAGTTTAAGTATAGATTTTGTTCCATTTCAAAGAATTCAGTTTAGCGTAAGTACAGTTTAAATGTTAAACACAGTTCCATTCCAAGCAATTCAGTTTAGCATACAAAAACAGTTCCGCTTCAAACAATTTAGTTTAGCATAAGTATATAGTTTAATTGTCAAAAACATTTCTATTATGAGCCATTCAGTTTAGCCAAACACTTATAATTCAATCAATTCAGTTTCATATAAGTATAGTTTTTGTGCACACACTGTTAAATGTTAAAACAGTTCTATTTTGAACAATTCAGTTTAGCATGAGTACAGTTTCAATGACAAAAACAGTTTTATTTCAAACAATTCAGTTTAGCATAAATACTTAAATTAATTCCGTTTGACCCATAGATAGGACCCTATCAAGTGCTAACACTCTACTAGAGTGGACCTGGGAGCGATGGCAATGAAGGGGTGCTCTGCATTCCCCAAAGCTCCAGCATTACTGGAAACTCACTATTGGATTCTTTTGTGTCATATCCAGGACACTCATTTGGGAGGTCTTACACCTCTGCAGAGGTGCAGTCAGTGTATTCTACAGCCCCAGCCAACACGGCAAAGCAAGAATTAAGCATTTTTTATGCACTTTCTTATTATTTAATATATCAAATATTTCAATATATCTATAAAAACAAGAATGCTTACAATCACTGATAGAGCTTATATCTAAGTTAGAATAATATAGACACAAAGTTAATAATGCTTGGTGACTGTCCGTTTCTTACCAATGGGATTATTAAACCAAGTCCAGTAATCACATTGGCAGAAAACTAACAAACACCAAGTGGCATTGACTCTGTATCAATGCTAGCCTAAATATACATATATATATATATATATATATATATATATATATATATATATAATTGAAAAGAGTAATATATACTTTCTAAATAAATATATATAATGATATGAATAAAAGAATATATACATAAATGATGGTTTTTTAAAATGGTATATTATTGTACTCCTATTGAGTTTTTCACACCAGCATTAGCTGGTTGTCTTTCGCTGGAGGCTAAATAACAGCAAGTCTCTTCTGGTCTCCAGAACTCTTTTCAGTATTCTGGCTGATCTCAGCAATACTGTAGTCTGGATGGTCACAAATCTTCCTCTGATTTCAAATTGTGCCAGTCCCCTTTCTAAGACTTTGGGGTCCATCCTAAGTACACCAACTATTACTATCACCATCACCCTAATGTTCCACAGCTTTTTGGTTCTCTTACAACGTCTAAGTTATCTTTTCACTCTCTTTGATTTTCACTCATGGTCCACTGGAATGGCAAAATCCACTCATTAGCAAGTTCTTTTTTTTTTGTTAATTAGCAGCAGGTCTGGTCATCTGGTCAGGATTAGATGATCTGTTTGTCTCTCAAAATCCCAGAGATTTTTATGTGTCTCATTTTCTTGGACGGATTCTAGTTTGTGCATATACCATTTGGGAGTAAAGTCAAAATTCAATCTCTTGCACAATTACCAGTGGATCACCTTTTCCACCCAGTCATGCCAAGTTTTGTTCTCCCTTTTGTGCCAGTTTGCTGCTTTGTGATTAAACATTTCCTCTCTTTCACTGCATAATCTACACTTAGCATTCAGTTGCGTATTATCAATTTTTGCTTAACATAATTAGTCTTTATGGCATTATTTTGTACTGCTATTAGAAGAGATTCAATTTCTCTCTAGAGATTTCTCTTTTGAAACCATGTCCATGTTTAATAGTATTAATATTATATCTTTTTTAAAAAATCATTTAGAGTAACTTTACGGACAAAAAATTTGAAAACAATATCTAATTTTATGCTAAATTTAAGGGAAATTAAATAAATGAGATTTGATCTTTACATCATCATTAATCCTCTTATATAAAAAGTAACTTTCTGAATCATCTTGAGTTTATGGCTACCCTATTACTTATGACCCACTGTATTATGTGTCCATGTTTGTATAATCTCCAACCTTCTCAACTGACAATGACATCAATTTTTGTTTTTTTCCCCTTTTTGAATTTTTCAGTTTTTAAATCCATTCAGATTATATGAAAAAAAGGATACCTACATTATAAAATCAATTCTTATTCCTTATTAATATTCTATTATGTGCATAAATTGGACTATCGAAAAATGGACTACAATGACAACATTTTCCTGACAACAATCCTGTAATTTCTACTAAGAAAAAAAATTAACTGCATTGTACTTTCTTGTGAAGATTTATTCTTTGATTGGATGAAGAGGATTTGACTTTTACTGATTTTTTCGGGATTTACACATCAGTAAAAAAACAAGAAGATATTATGGACTCACAATTGTAATATTCTATTTTAAATTTCATAAAGATAAAAAGAGCTTTTTCACTAAGTAATACAAAAATATCAGTGAACAAATTCTGGTATTTGAATCAAAGATGTCTTCCCTCTTCAGATTTCAAGATGAATGAGACAACAGAATGACATTTCATGCAACTGAGATGCTTCTATAAAAGGTGAGAAAAATTTAGAAGAACTAGACGATGAGGCAAAACAAAGAACAAGAGTTAACTCTAGATAAATAGTCATAATAACACTTGAGAAACATCCAGTGATATTTCTCCTGTCTTGTGGGCAGTTTGACATTCAACAAAGCTTCTCCTGTTGATAAGTGAAAAAAAGGAGACCATTTTTATTGGGAGAATGTAGAGTGATACTATAAAAGTAATAAGAAAGAAAGAAAGGAAATAGAGCAGAAAGGCATAGAAATGACAAAGGAAGAAAGGAAATATAAAATTAAATGACAAAATGAAATTAAAAGAGAAAGGGAGAAAGGTAATGTAAAAATGAAAAGATGAAAGGAATCAAGATAAGCAAGGAAGAAAAAATGAAAGAGAAGAAAGAAGAAATGATGAAAAAGGACAAAGAAGCAATGAATGCTGAGAATCATATAAGTTTTTGGTTTTTTTTGGAACCAAGGTCTAAAAAGATTTATTTGAAAATGAAATGGGGTTAAAAAGAAGCAAAAACTTGCTTCTAACCCAAATATTGGCTCTCAATATTTGATAAATTGAAAACTAACACTGCATTATTTAAATGTTAACAGCCTCTGGCTGTGATCTGATGTCCTGAACAATTCACAGGGATGATACCAAGAAAATAAGAGAACTTCTCCACTTCTTGGTATAAAGAAGTTGCACTATCTTCTAAACAAACAGAAAATAACTTTTTTTTAACACTATAGTATAATCTTTTTTAAAGGGAGGCAGATGAAATGAAGACAATTTTTCACTAAGAAAGAAATTTAAAAAAAACTCTATAAACTAAAAAACTGATAATTACTGTGTTGAATGCAAAGAAATATTTATTTACCCAAAGCTTCCATCATGAGTTTTAAGCTGAAAAAAGCTGGTTTGAATTCAGAATTTTCCTTCTCCTTGACTGGTTACTCTACTAAGGCTAAATGGTACAGTTTGCCATAACTAGGGAACAAAAGAAGGATTCATGCCTTTCTAGAAAGTGGTTAGAGGAAAATGAAATGCAAACAGTCTTGTTCATTTTCTGTAATGGTATCTGCTAAAGAATGCAAAGATGTTCTAGCTCCATTCTTGAAGATGAAGAAAACAGAACTTATCTAAAAGTACTTTAAAAGAGAGCAACCAGCTGTGATCAAAGGTGGTTGAGTTAGTCTCACATACAAGTTACTTTTATAGTGAGTTCAAACATCACGTGATTGCAAAAAAACAAAACAAATGCCAGTCTAAAGTGAGTTTTGTTAATACAAATTTTTGCAATATTTTGGTAATTTAAAACTTTGGATACTTTTGCTGAGGTCAAAAAGGTGACAAGCCACTTTGGACAGTGAGATGCCAACTTGCCTGATACTTGCTAAATGTTACTTGCCAGATTTGATCCAGCAGCTTGGAACAAAGCCTCAAAATCCACATTTTTAGGTTTATCTGACTTTGCCTGATAATCAAACTTCTTATAACCACCATGAAATATCTTGAACAATCTGGTTACTGTACTATCATCAACTGAGCCTTTAACTTTCACACAACAAATGCTTTTAGTTATTTCTGTGGTTTTATGGTCCAGTCTGAACTTTTTAATCATACCTCTACAGTATCTACTCACAGATATTTAGTAAATTTACTTCGGTACATATCCATATGTAAAAGAGAATTTTTCAAACCAATCTGCCTGTATAAAAAAAACAGCAAATAAAATCCTGATCTTTGCCTGGGTTTGAACACAGGCCACTCATACTAATGGAAAACTGCAACTACTTCAGTCACCAAGTAGGTCCAAGATTACTTAAATAAATCAAAGTTGATATCTTTTGAGCAGATGATTCAATAATAAAGGCTTCTGTTTTTATGTATTCACCCAACACCTCTACCACAAGCAATATGTGACACCAGGTCAGTTTGTAAACAGTGTATTGCTGGTTTGAATTTAAAGTTTTACTTCTCCTAGACTGGTTGCCACATCAAGATCAGTCAGTTCTACTATTTAACTATAGCAGATTAGAATAGTTGGATTCATACTTTACCCAATCTGAAATACAAACAACTTCGTCCAGGTTTTGAACTTTAGTCACCATATTCATTTCAAATGTTAATAAATGTAACACCATAAAAGCCTCCTGTTTATTTCCATAGAAGCTACAGCAAATACAGGAAGAACAATAGCACACTTGGATAGAGTAAGTATTTAGCTACATAGCTATTTTTTTCATATAATCACCACCATTTATGCATTTTCACCAGTGATAAACAAAAGCCTGTATACCACATTCATAAAAACTCACCCTGAAAGAAATGTCTATTTTATCATGTTGTCACACATCAGAGATTGATATTGGTCCTATGGCAGTAGAGGTTAAACCTTTCCACTAATGATTTATTATTAATTTCTTTGGCTATCAGCTAAGCAGCAGTCTTCCAAAATGGCATCTGATATGAAAGCAGAGGTGTGACAATGAATTCCTAAATGAGGAAAAATAAAGGCATAAAAAATTCATCTAAGTTTGCTGAACATTTATAGAGATCAAAAAAAGTAGACATGAGCACATTTGGGTGGTGGATTATGTGTTTCAGCCGAAGTGACAGTGATACAAATGACAACTCATTTTTAATACCGCTGTCAACTAAGAAAATGAAGAGCACCTTGATCAACTTATCTGCAAAAATTGGGCCAATAAAAGAAGGACGACAAGGACAACATTTTCCTGACAATAATACTGCCATTTCTTCTGTGAAAAAAGGGATTGCCTCTGTTGGAGCAACAGATTTTTATGAGTACAGTATGCAGGATCTTGTTCATTGCTGGAGAAAATGCAAAGGCATCAGCAGTGACTATGTAAGTTTTGTATTTATCTATCCACCCCCAACATCACAAGAAGGATGTTACTCAAGGTCAATTTTTAATTAGAGTAAATGTGGTTTGAATTTAGCATTTTCCTTCAAGTAGATTGGTTGTCAAACTAAGTCTAAAGAGCCAAGTCTGCCCTACTATTTACTTATAGCTGGTGTAAAAGAGAGCATAATTCATACCTTTTCCCGGGACATTAGCATAAATTGAAATGCAAATAACCTCATTTTGGATTTGAATTGGGATTGCTGATTCCATTTTCTGTCATGTGAAGAACATATCCGATAGAATAACTTTGTCGCTAAAAACTTTGTTTATTGCATTTATTGAGCTCCCTTTATTTGTTGTAGTTTCCATGGAAATAAACTGGTGTTACTTCCAGAGAGCCCTTGTTTGTTGACTGTAACAGAAAAAACATTTACAGTATTAAGTGAGGTATCTTTCATTTCTTTTGCTAGGAATGTGATGTTTGGTAATTTTTACAATAAAAACTATTTTTGTTAACCTCTAATTTACATAGTACTCCTGAAAACAATTTGATAAGACAATGAAAAAATATTCCCATCTTCCTCCCCCACTACACATTCCACAAACACCCTCATTCTTGAGCCATCTTGTTTTTGTTGTTTATCTTAGCAATAGTAGAGGAGTGCACAATTGAGAGCATTTGAGATACAGGTATTCTTTCTTTATTGCAATATTCACAGTTTTATATATATATATATATATATATATATATATATATATAAAACAACGGTTTATGGTTGTCACTATCTCACTTGATGGGTTAGTGGTAGACCAATACAGTATCATTTGGAGAGTGCTCAATATCTGTGATAGAGCTATTATATGATAATTAATAATAATAAATATATATTAGTTTTGATATATATTCAATAGAATGAATGCTTATCATTGACCACTGGTCTCATGCCGTCTTTACATGGTAATCATCAGGTTCTGTCTGATGATTTCCGTATAAAGACAGCATAAAACCAGTGGTCACAGATAATAATCCATGCAATTAAATATACATAAAAACTGATATATATTTATTTATTATATATATATATATATATATATATATATATATATAGAGAGAGAGAGAGAGAGAGAGGTCCTGATGATGTAATGGCTATTGTTGTAGGAAATGCATACGGTGACCCAAGTTCAATTCTTGGACTATGCTGTTTTCACATAGAACTAATATCCTTTGGGAAAGGCATGCATGCAATTATTCTCTTTCCATTTATAGGCAAACATTAGGGCAGACTGGGCTCTTTAACTTTAGTATGGCAACCAGTCTTGGAGAAGGAAAACTCTGAATTTAAACCTATTCAATATCACTAAAACAAAATTGACCTTGTGTCATATTTTACTTGAGTGAAGGGGTTGATATAAGTTAGAATAGCATTGACATTAAGTCATCAAAGCTTGGTAATCATCAGTTTCTTGCAGTATGCACACAATGAACATCCTTTTATATACTGTTGTGTGGAATATTAGATGGGTGGTTTTCATTGTGCTACCATGTCTGTATTATCCTAACTTAGATATATATGCTCTATCACTGATATTGAATTCTCTTTATTCATAAACATACCAAATTACATTATTATATACATATATATATATATATGTATATGTATATACATGACTACCATGACTTAATGGATGCTTCACCCCACTTTAATACTAATAAGTTACTTGAGTTGAATCGAGCTATAGGCTCCAGACAGTTTTTGAAGCATTACTACTCGTGATTACCAGCTAAAAATATTTAGTTCTTCTGAGCTGAGAAATTGAGCTGTTCCATCCTTATTTCATTTAATTCAATTGACGTCTACTCACATTGTTTATCACTGATAAAATGAGACTTATTGTGCTCCTTAGAACCTTATGGCTGTGGTTTTGGGAACCAATTTCAGCAATTTCTTAACTGATGTAAAATTGTTGACATATCTACTTAGTGGATTGACTTATATATAAAACATAGCCTCATTCTTGGGAGATGTGTTGGCTCATATTGAACAGAGACAATGAAAAGTTCTACACTCCAATTGGCCAATAGTACAAAGGACATTCAATAAATAAGGTAAAATTTTATAAAGGAGTTGGCAATAAGCAGCACTGTTTACAGTTGCCCCTTTTTCAAAGAAATCAAAAGTGATAGGTTCTTTATATCCCAGAAGACTATCAACATGGTTCTCTTTGCTGACTGCTGTACCCAGAACTTTTTCTTTTCTGGGGATTCAGTGTTTCCACTCCAGGGATGTCTTTTCAAGTTAGACTCATATTGACAAATCTATGTTTATCCCATTCATAAATATTTTTGTGACTTAAACATGTTTCTTTATACACATCTCAGATTCTTCTGTAAATTTTACATGGTTTGTACTTCTCAACCATGAAATATTTGATGACAGACCTCTGTTCAAGTCTGGAGTGCTCTGTTTGATTTGCCATTATTTTGAATTGCTTCAAAAGAAATATTTTTGTGAGATTGAAATAATTTTGATATGAACCAATTTTAAACAATCCAGAGTTTACTTTTATAAAAAAAAAAATACTGAAAAAAAAAGTATTTTGCTTTTTAAAAAAATTCACCTTCTTTATTGAATGATCCTCGTGGTGACTATAATAAAATGTAAATGCCTGAAAGAATTTGCTGCTCCTTTTTCTAGTGATATCCTAAGTATGATATTAAACTGCTTCTGGTGTTGAGGCTCCTGTTTTGGTGATCTTGAAAGTGTATACTACTTCTTCATTGCCATTACTTTTAGATCCACACTTATCCAAAGTAATAAAACCTGTTAGGGTTCCATTTATGGCTCAAATAGATCTGTTTGAAAATTAGTTTTGGATAAGAATAAATGAAACCATATAACTACATGTAAGTAATTAAAAATAGTACCTTGAACTTTATAATGATTTACAAATGATTATTATTGCCATATAATTGCTTGAAATATATGTGAACATATAACTGTATGCAAATTATTCATATTTGATAGGAATACTTGATACCATATAACTATATAAAAACAAATGATTATTATAAATAAAAAAAAGGCAATTTTAAAAGATTATGCCAATGGAATATTGAAAATATACATACTTATAATAATAATCAAAGATTTACAATTTAATCAAATTTCAGCATAAAATAACCCATAAAAAGTTGACTTGCCATTAAAGAAATAAGCTAAGCTTTTTCTGAAGGCAGTCAAAAGAGTATATTTAGAATGGATTATTTATTTATCCACAACCCCTCTTATATGATATGTGATACAAGGTCTGGTTAACAAAGCATCCCTTGCATATATAGATGGACAAAACCAAAAATAGCACCAATTACTTGGACTACTTTCATGTTGTTATCAAATATCTCTGACCTTTCTCCTATAGTGCACATGGTCACATTCCCCAGGATTAAGCACATTTAAAACTTAGCTGTATCCGATCAAAAGACAAGAACATGGTTGAAAAAGAGGAACAGATAATGCACTTCATCTTATGAATGAACTCCTATGCAGGCACTCATAGTAGTGAGGGGATCAGCACTATGTCTTTGCTGAGCAGCAGTAGCAGTCATGCCATTTCAATTCCTAGCACAGCATAGAAGTTCTGTAATAAATTTTTCCAGAGTGCCTCATCTTACAATGTGGTGACATACTGTGGCCAACTCACTCACCAGCTTTACCCCCTCGTGATTATTTCCTCTGGGGAAACCTGAAAGCTCAAGTCTTTAAATGTAGGCCACAAACAACTGACAAACTGAAAGGTTTTATTTATCATGAAATCATGGCAAAGACTAGGCGAACAATGTAGAATTAGAAGGAGAGGTTCAGTAGCTTAAAGGCCGAAAGGGCAAACATTTGGAAAATATAATCTTTAAAACAAAGTAATAATAATCACATAAAAAGTGGTAAACATTGTTCTTTCTTGGAGGAAAATTAAATTTTTAATGCTGCTTTTTTTTATATAAAGCAGTCTAAAGTTTCTTTGAATAAGGAGTTGCCGTTCTCAAAGACTGTTTGCCTTATCAAGGCTAAAGAACACAGTCCGTTCTAATGTTTATACATAGCTCATGATAGAACACGTAGATTCTCACCTTTCACAAGAGCATTTATGTGAAGTGAATCTTAAACAGTCTCTTCCTGGATTTGAACTCTGTATGGGTAATAGTAGGACAGACTTGAATCTCTAGTAGGGCAACATGTCTTGAAACTGGAGCCCTGAAGGCAGTCTAATGCTGCCTTCAGTCTAGTTCTGACAACACTAGTGGCCTCAGCAATGCCAAAACTTATTGCCACTCACCCTTCCTTAGAACAACAGAGGAGACTTTCTGCAAGAACAACTGCCAGGTCAGTGACGAGATATGGGCACAGATCCATAGTCTCACAAGACTGACTGATGCCATAACAAAACAAATATATATGTTTCAAACATATATATATATATATATATATATATATATATATATATAGATGTATTTATAAATATATATATACATAGACACACAATCATATACGTCTGTGTGCTTGTGGATGTCTCTCTTACATGAATTTTCATTTTCATTGGTTAAGAGCTTATGACGTAAGTAATAAACAAAAAGTGGCAAAGGCATCATCAGGGTGAAAGGCAAGTGGACATTATACTGGATGGGAGAGGGAGGGAATACATTGGAATAGCAGGGAGAGATGAAGGGAGCTTGGAGGGGTGATGGCACAGAAAGTAATAAAGCTGAAAGGGCAATTAATCTCTGAACCAATTCAAAGAGAAGGAGACCTAAAAATAAATTTCATATCATTAGGCGCATCCAAACATTATGTATACAAATATTGCATATACACTTGCACAAATACATATAATCAAAATCATATCAGGACCTATAATTAACTGCATGCACACAAACACACACACATATATATATAGAGCCATACACACAAAAATAAACAAATGTACTGGTATAGATATTTATACATATATATATATGTATACATCTATCAGTATATATGTATATACACACATACATGTAAATATATATATATATATATATATATATACATCTATATACTTACATATATATCTGTATATTAATGTATATAAACATATATATATACAAACAGGCATGTCTGTATATTTTAATAGATTACATACTGATACTCATTTATAGAAACATATACATACACACTAATATATACATGTACATACGCATATAGATATAAACATATATATAATAGATAGAGAAATGTATAAACATTGATTAATATATATATACATGCAGGAGGTGCCCATGGTGTAATGGTTATTGTCATAAGAAATGGACACGGTGACATGAGTTCAAATCCTGGCCGAGACTGATTGCATTTCACGTAGCACTCATACTCTTGGGGAAAGTATGAATCTAATTATTCTCCTTCCAGCTATGGGTAAATAGTAGGGCAGATTAGGTTCTTCAGCCTTGGTGAGGCAACTAGCCTAGGAGAAGGAAAACTGTGAATTCAAACCTGTTAAACTTAGCTTGACTTTGTGTCATATCCTGTCCGAGCGGAGGTGTTGGTAAATATGAATATACATGTACATGCACATATATATTGATATATATATATACATACTGATATACATATATGTACTTATGTGTAGAGATATATACAGGTATATTAAAAGTAAAGCTGACGACAGTAGTCGAGGACAACCAGAAGGGTCCCTTTTCAAAAGCTACTACACCGAGGTGTAGAGGAGGGTACAACTCCTTTCCCAGGATTACTCCACTTTACCCTTGATATGTACCTTTTGTTGCTGAGTGTTAAGCAATAGGTATCAAGTACCATTTTAAAAGTCTTTGGTATGACGCGACCTGGGATTGAACCCAGGTCTCCTGAACCATTGGCAAACACTCTACCCACTATATATATATATATATATATATGAAAGTAAATATGGATAAAATCCGACAGTATGAAGGTAGCAGGAAAAAATATAATCCAAATAGGTGAACACATCATGATATATTCACCTATTTGGATTATATTTTTTCCTGCTACCTTCATACTGTCGGATTTTATCCTTATTTACTTTCATGCTGTCTTTTCGGAAAAAACTAATACCAAATACATTCTTACATAACATTTAACATGGATGATTCCTAATGATCTATACATATGAAAACTTATTTGTTGCGTATTTCTCAATAAACGGGAGGTTTTGTCTCGTTTCTTTGAAAAATCCTACATTTCCTAATATTTTTCCACGTGCCAAACACGTTCTGATGACTTTTGAATTTTGAACGCTATGTGCATGTTTATCTATCTTTTTGTTGTATATTTCTCATTTGTTCCTGTCATCTCAGCAATCACCCATCGATATTGTGAACTATTTTATATCCAATTCCTGATGATGGTTATTATAACCGAAACGTTAACATTGACTTCACATCATGATATAATCACCTATTTGGATTATATTTTTTCCTGCTACCTTCATATATATATATATATATATATATTTACAATACTGAAAACCATTTAACAAAAACATGAAATAAACATATCTACACACACACACACATATATATAGATATATACAGACATACGCATATATTTTTTTTTCTCCTGCTATTTCATCAAACATACAACACTATTTCAACAAGACTTTTCATGAATTTAAAGTTCTAAAGAAGATTATTATAACCGAAATGTTCAACATCGACTTTCATAATAAATTCATCAAATTTTGGATTATTTTGTTTTTCAACTTTCTTTATACTATCGAATCAAATTACCTTTTTTACTTATATATATATATATATATATATATATATATATATATATATATATATATATATATATATTTAGCTTGTATTTATTTGTTATTAGAATATATTTTGAGAAATCGAACATTATGCAGTGAAAGTTTTAGTTTAATTTTCAGCTAACTATATACCTATCAATGAACCTATTGATTCTCCTTCATATATTATTTATTTGGCATATACAGTTTAGAATTCAAGTTACGTCTGTTGTATACATATTGCGTATTTTGGAATACAGGTTTCTGTTACATGCTGTCATTCATCTTGACTAGGATCTCAGAATTATATTTCATCATGGTTCCATGCCGACTTTATACAGAGATAGAAAAAATATATACGCATCTTTTATCAATTACTGCCCACCTTTATTCCATCTTCAGCTCTGAAGATGTTGGTATACAAATAGTTGACTGCAAGGAAATTGCAAGTTATTTAATGCCAAAATTTCATTTATTTTTGAATGTTTTGTTGGAATAAACATATTTTTAGTGTTTTTGCATTGTTTTCCTTGCTCTTTTTTTATGAGGGTCGTCCAAAAAGTTGATAGGAAGACTAAGATACTCTCATGGAATATGACCAAATATTCTTTATGTTTTAACATAATCCCTCTTGTGGTCCACATACTTCTTCCATTGGTGTTGCTGTGCTTGGATCCCATTGGTCAAAAAATCATGAAGAACAGATTTGATGCCATCATATGAACTTTTCAGCCTACCCCCATATTTGTCACTAATAATTTGTTTACACTGTTATATGATATCAAGTATTCCCATAGAGTGTAAATAGTTTGTGCAGTTGTATAAAGTAAGTAAAGTTGGCAGTTGTAGTTGAGGGCAAACCAAAGGCTCCCTTTTCAATAGCTACTACACTGAGGTGTAGGGGAGGGCACTACTCCTTCCCCAGGATAGCTCCACTTTACTCTTGATACATACCTTATAATGCTGAGTGTTAAGCAAGGAAATATCAAGTACCAATTTTTAAGTCTTTGGTATGACTCGACCTGGGCTTGAACCTTGGTCTCTCAGGCTATTGGTGAACACTCTACCCACTAGACCAATGAGCCAGTTAACTGGGCCATTGGCCTAATGAGTAGAGTGTTCACTAATGGTCCAGGAGATCTGGGTTCAATCCCAGGTCGAGTCATACCAAAAGACTCAAAAAATGGAACTTGATGCCGCCTTGCTTAACAATCAGCATTAAAAGGTATGGATCAAGGGTAAAGTGGAGCAATCCAGGGAAAGGAGTAGTGTCCTTCTCTAAACCATGGTGTAGTAGCTTTTGAAAAGGGAGCCTTCGGGTTACCCTCGACTGCTGTCGCTAACTTGGCAGTTATATAGTTTCATATAATCTTATCTAATACTAATGATCTATGCACAATTATATGGTTTTGATTATTTCAAGTGATAACATTGTTTCAACTAATACTAAATTTTATTTTTTCAAGTATACCCATTGCTATTTCCTTTCTAATACTGATGGCTTGGTTTATTTAATGGCATAACAACTGCTTATGGGTTATTTAATACTAAAATTGAATTCATTTATAAACGTTTGATTATCATCTTAACTTTATATTTCCAACATTCTATAACAATTATCTTTTAAATCTAGAATTTATTTTCTCTGTTCTCAGATTTCAATCTAAGCAAATCAGCATAGTTTGCTCTTCAGCTGCTCAGGCTAAAACTGATCTTCTACTTGTCACTTAGTCTACTCTCTGACTGACTTTTTCCTATGAGAAAACTCTTAAGAGAGTTCAGGAAAAATTTTCCATAAATTGATGTTAGCTTTGTTTTTCTTCTAAACTTGTTTCCAGCATTGAAATTCTTTTTATTCACTATCAAATTCAATATTTTATTGATGCCACCTCTTTCACAATAGATCCTTAGCAACAAAATACCCACCTCTAGGCAATGTACATTTTCTCTGTCTATGAAAATATATTTGATTTATTTTTCCCCCTTACCCATTAATTTCTTACATTTTTTTTTCTCATTCTGTTTTACTAAACCCTCTCTCAAAGCAATCCTCACAAAACTTTTCTATTGGGATGTATCAAAAGTTATTTTGTTTTCTAATCAAGTTCATGAGAAACTTTAAGATAATAATAAATATATAATAATAAATACATATATATATATATATATATATATATATATATATATATAATAGAAATAAATTATAAATCAATAATAATACCTTATAATAATCAACAAAAAAGAGGGAACTTGCAGAATTGTGAACTTTGCTGTCCCAGCAGACCACAGAGTAAAATTTAGAGAAAGCGAAAAGAGGGATAAGTACCTTGACCTTGCTAGGGAATTGAAAAAACTATTGAACATGAGAGTGATGTTTATACTAATTGTTATTGTTGCACTTGGTACAGTCACCAAAGGATTAATAAAAGGGCTTGGAGGACTTGGAAATAAAAGGACAAGTGGAGGCCATTCAAACTACTGCATTATTCTGATTGGTCAGAATACTGTGAAGAGTCCTGGCGATTTAAGGAGACTTGCTGTGACTCAAACTCCAGTGAAAGACCATCAACTAATGCTGATATGAAAAACTCACAAGGAGTAAAATAAACATATATATATATATATATATATATATATATATATATATATATATATATATATATAGTTATAATACCAACATAATATAATAGAAAATAATGAATTATAAATACAAAACATGGGGGTGACAGTGATATGAATTGTAGTTAATGTTGATGAGCTTAGAACAGTCCTCGAAGACTTGGAGTAGGACTTTAAGAAACTGTGAATCAGAGGAAGAATCGAGACCATCCACACTACATCATTATTAAGATTGGTTAGAATACTGAGAAGAGTCTTCGAGACCAAAGGAGACTTGTTGTCACTTAGCCTCCAGTGAAAGATCTCCAGCTAACACTGGTATGAAAAACTCTCAAGGAGTAAATACTTATAATAATACTTATGAATAAATATAACTTGTTTCCAACAATGAAACTGTTTCATTTTCTCCCTCTCTTTTACCAAACAATTCTCATTAAAACTTTCCAATTGGAATATATCAAAAGTAAGTTTGTTTTCATATAAAGATCAAGAAGAACTTTGTGAGAGATCTCATAATCTTTTTGAAGCTGATAGAAGGCTTCACATATGATAACTATCATGAATCCGAATTGAACTGAAAGTTTTTGAGTGCTGATGATCAGGTATCCTCTACCTTTCATTGTTAAAGCATCATAATCAACAACTGGCAGTTGCTTACTTTATTTCAAACATTTTGATGATACCTTTAAAACAAAAAGGTCCAAAAAAAAGAAAACAAAATGGCAAATAATATTCTTTCTTATAATAAAGTAAAATATCGAATTTTGCCTTTTTTTATTTACATTACAAACCTAAGAGATCATTTTTCCAGACCCTGTATAAAATATGAATGTGTGAGAAAAAAATGTGGATTGGTATACACAGAAGTATATACATAAAAATGTATCTCTCTTTATATATATATATATATGATAAAAAAAACAATGCAAATAAGAAAAATTTGCATAAAGAAGTGCTTGATACTATTTAGAAATAGCAGGTATAAAACCTAAAAAAATATTATAATTGTGAACACTAGAAATCTGTTATCTGAAGTTTCGTTTGGAGGCATTCATAGTGTAATGTTTATTGTAGTAGAAAATGGACATGACAACCCCAGTTCAAATCTTGTACAAAGTCTCTTTGTATTTGACATAACCACAAATACCCTTGGCAAAAGTATACGTCCTACTATTCTCCCTTCAGCTAATGGTAAATAATAGGGTTGACTGGGCTCTTTAACCTTCGTATGGTAACCAGTTTAGGAGAAGGAAAATTCTGATTTCAAACCTGTTAAACTTTGCCTAAAAAACTGACCTGGTGTCACATCCTGCTTTTGCCAAGAGGTGAGTGAATGTATCTAAGGGATGATGCTGAAAAGTTCTTAGTTTCACAAAGATTTAAATAAACTTGAGCAATGAATTATACTATTCCACGTATTCATCCTGAAAATCAACACACATGGCAAATTACTTTTCAGGTTGCTTTTATCTTTTAATTAAAGAAAATCAAAAAATTAGTTGATATTAAAATAAAAAAAACAGTGATTTTACAAGCATATTTAGGAAGCAGACACCCTCTAGTGTATATTTTGTTAAAGACCAGACAAGTTACTTTTTAATAATTTGTTTTTATTGATTTTTTTTTATTGTCATCCAAGATTTCTTAAGCTTAATTTAATTTTATATAGAAATTGTCAGAAATTTTATCCCCATTCTCAGGGTGTATTTATTCATATAACATTTGACAAAAGGTAAAGCTGAACAGCATTAAGAATCGTTTGATAAATGTAATAAAAATAATTTTATTATAATTCACCAAATATTTTTTCATCCATACAGGAAGGCTCGGTTATTTCAGGTCCCAAACTCAACAAAAATCAGAAATAGCAAATTTTATTTCTAGGAAGGTTCTAAATTATATTTGGAGTAGTACTGACTCAGTTTGTTTTTCTATAAAAGATTTCTCTTTTCCTCACTTTCTATATATTACTGTCCCTCTTGCTCTAGAAGGGTATATGTCCTATGCATTCCTATTCTCAATGGCAATCTGTTTCCCTTTTGGTATAAAGCAAGGATAGTTTTCAGCTTGAGTCTGTTTTTAAATGACTGCTAATAAACTATTTCAGATTTATGTTTGCCTAAAAAGTAACTTTGCACATAACCAGCCGTATTTAGCCAGCATAAGCAGAGTTGAAATTGATGAGAAATTTTGAATTCTCAACAAAACAAGAACCCAGACATTATCAGAAATGTTACATATTCAGAAGTTCTTTCATGATGAAAATGTTTGCAAAAAGGACATACATATTAGACAAAAATGAATTTAAAATTTTATACAAAGTCTTTTATGAACATCAATGACCATCTTAAAATCAACGTATAATATGGCTAAGTATTGTTAGTATTGATAATATTATGAAGTCTTTAAAGAGTCTTTTAATATATGTATGAAATAAGCTTTGGTGTAAACAGTGCATTTATACATCTTTTTAAGATCTCTTTTCGTATTTATCCATGATAAGAACAGAGATACAAAATAGTAAATTTATTCAGTATGGCCATCATTTTTTTCAATTATTTTATCAACAATGGAGGCCATGAAGAAACTCCTATTATTTTGGAAATTTTTTTTTAGCTTGGTTTCAATGTTAAGCAAATCATAGATTCTTTGTTGTTTCTTCTCATGCTCACTCATATTGGGCTGAATTTTAATGAAAAAGTACTTGAATAATAGAGCTAATCATGAAAATTTACATTGATTGCATTTTTTTCAAAAATTGAACCAATCAGGCTAAAAAAATTTTTTTCTAATTATTCCATATTTTGCTTCCATACCCTGTATATATATATATATATACATGTATACATACACACAAGTAAGGAAAGCAAGTGACACAGAATCAATGGCATTTGGTGACTGCAAGTTCCTTGTCAATGTGATCATCAGACCAGGAACTATTAATATATAATATCTGTTGGTTTCTATTCATCTGTAGTATTCAAGTCAAATTTTCAGTCCTCACAATCTGTTTGAATTTTCTTATGGAATTGCCATTCAGCTTGATTTGGCACAAGGCTAGAAGCATAGAGAGTCCAGCTAGAATAAAACTCAACGGCAATTGTTTGCTATCCTAGTTCACTCATAGTTAGCTATTTATTTGGGAGCTTTGAAGTAATGGCATGTAAAAAATTTAAATGTTTTTGATAAACCCAAATAGAAAGCAATTCCTTGATTCCCATCTATTTACCACCTCCTCTTTAGGCAAAACCTCTTCTCTTCTTTTTTCTCCGGACTCTCAAGCCTAACTTCTTCTTTCTATACAACATTACATGTCATCCTATTCCTTTACTCTTCCACCACAATCTATCCGCAGGTAAAAATAAGGCAAACAGATGAGCAAGCTTTAGTTATTCATTTGATTGGGACAACATAACAATCGGACACCAAAATATTTCATGTACTTGTAAAATAAGAATTACCCACAATATCTGCTTCAGTCTATTTCAATACCTAAGTATGTATCTATCCCAATAAGTTTATATCTATCTATCCCAGAATATTCATATCTATATATCTGTCTCATTATGTTCATAGCTATTCTCTCAGTCTGTTTCACTCTATCTAATTCAGATTGTTCATATCTATATATCTACAAATCCCATGATCCTCTTCTTTCTCAATCATTTTCCTTCTTCAGTTCTCCCTTCTTTCTTCATCCCCATACTCAACACTCTACCTACACATACCAAATTGCTTCTCCTATTGCTTCCTCCCACACTTTCTTTACAGCCACCTTCAACTTTCATTACAACTGTTGGCTAGAAGAAGAGCTACAAGGATTTTTCCTAATCATATTAGATAATAGACAGCCAAAATTTACTCGTGAGATTGTAGCATTGGCCAAAGAAATCAATTTCCCATATACAACACAAGAAAACCCAACATTATTTCAATTCAGATTAAAGTGTCTGACACAATAAAAAAGATTCAAGAAAAGAAAAAAAAAGATTATATTATTATGATGTTGTTATTAGTATGGAAATGGTTAAAATTGTTGAGTTTTACACAAACAAAATTTTTTAATTTGATAACCATTTTAGGTTAAATTCACATTGAAGTTGATATGATTTATCATTATACCATCTATATAGGAATATACCATTACATATTATATACCATCTATATAGGAATATACCATATTTATATACCATCTTTATAGAAATATACCATTACATGTTTATATAACATCTATATAGGAATATCCCATTACATCTATATAGGAATATACCATTACATATTCATATACCATCTATTTAGGAATATACAATTACATATTTATATACCATCTATATAGGAATATACCATTACATATTTATATACCATCTATATAGGAATATACCATTACATATTATATACCATCTATATAGGAATATACCATTACATATTTATATACCATCTATATAGGTATATAGCATTACATATTTATATACCATCTATTTAGGAATATACCATTACATATTATATACCATCTATATAGGAATATACCATTACATATTATATACTGTTTATATATCATTTACCTATCAAAAGTAATCTACATAGTAATATACTATTTATATATTAATATAAAATCTATATAATACACCATTTATAAAATAACATTCAATCAACTTCTTAATTTTCCAATTATAGAGTAATATACACTTTAATAATATACAATCAACATGTTGATATTTCTTTGATTTCTTTGCTTTTCATGGTATATCAACTTTCAAGGTTTATCTAATGCCAAAGCCGTCCTTATAAAAGAACAGTATTGGTATTATTTAACTGATTGTTGGGAGTGAGTAGAGGGAATTTATAACTTTCCTATATATAATAGTGTGATGGGAATTTGAACTTGCTTACTATGATGTTACAGTCCAACATATTACCCACTAGATTATGAAGACTTTCAAACAACATATTAACATAGTATCTATATAGTAATATACAATCTACATGATAATATAACATCTATATATCAATATATAATTAATATTGTAATATACCATTGAAAGATTTGCCCTTCACATAACAGATATTGTCACTTGAAAAGGAATTGGCAACAATAGTTCAAATCATGGAAAAGGCTGTTTGCTTTTCACATCATAATAATGCCCTTCTTCCCATGCATCTATCTGTTCTCACTCCCATCTATGAAAATAACAGCACAGACCATGTTCTTTAGCCTTGATAAGCCAACAAGTCTAAGAGAAGGAAAACTATGAATTCAAACCTGATTTACTCAGCTTAAAATTTGACATTGTATCAAATCTTCTCTGTAGTTTAGTGGTTCAGGAAATACATATATTAATATACCATTTAGATAGTAATGACATCTGCATATTTACATAGTAATATGTCATTTACATATTAAGAGGAAACTTTATATTTACATTGTTATATATTATCTATATTTGAATAAGTCATCTGTAAATTTACACAGAAATATACCATTTATATATTTATATATCTACATATTAATAAACCATCTGTATATTTGCATTGTAATATACCATCTATGTACTGTTAAGTCATCTGTATATTTACATAGTAATATACAGTCTATAAGCCATCTGAATAATTATGAGGCAATATATCCTCAAAATATTTACAAACCATCTATATATATTCAATTGTAATATACCATTTATATGTGGTACATTCAATAACAACTTTTTTGTACAGGCATTTAAAATTGTCAGAGACTCTTGAAAATTCACTCTGTTATTGCTATACATCTTATGAGATGACTGACTAATTTTTATGATTTCAGGTTCAAATGAACACCTACAGCAGGAATTGGAATACACCCTACTAAAGCCTGATTGCCTCAGCTGGTGAATTTCAAAAATGCAATCTGGACGTCAGGACACTTTAGGAGAACAATATGCAATAAAATTCTGTTTTAAACTTTGAAAAAATGCCACAGGAACGAATGGAATGCTTCAGACTGCTTTTGAGCATCTTGCATGAATTGAGCATCAGTTCTTGAGTGGCATAAGAGATTTAAGGAAGACAGGTAGTCTGTGAGGGATGATGAGAGGTGTGGGAGGAGTAAGGAAGTCAATACACCAGAGTTGATTGGCTTAACAGTTAGGGTTAGGGCTACTATTTTGAGGTTTTAAGGGAGTTCAGGAAGAGATTCCATCGGAAGGGGCCAGCACACTTCAAATCAGGTCAGTGGCATTTCCACCAGGACAATGCACCAGTCCACAACTCCATCCTTTTCACAGACTATTTGACCCAGATGGGCATCAAGACAGTTCCTCATCCTCCCTATAGTCCAGACCTTGCTCCCTGTGACTTTTGGTTATTCCCTAAGCTCAGAGGCTGTCATCATTATGAGACAATTGAGAAGATGAAAGAGGCTGTGACGAAGGTCATTGACATGCTCACACAAGAGAACTTCCATGGGGCCTTCCAGAAGTTGTTGGAATGGTACAACAAGTGCATTCCAGCCGGAGGAGATTACTTCAAGGGGACTAGAGTTTCATGTGTGGACTATCAATAAAAGTGCCCATACGAAAAAAGTCTGGAAACTTAGTTAATGAGCCTTGTATTTTACTTATCAAAGATAAATATATATATACATATATCCTTGTACATATATAAGCCATCTGTATATAAATATGGAGGTGCTTCAAGTGTAACAGTTATCATCATGGGTTCAAGTTGAGTTTAAATCCTGGATGAAGCTGTATTTCACTTCATACTTTTTGGAACTTCTCCCCATCAACCAGGTATGAGTAGATATAAATAGTTGGGTACAATGGTCTTTTTAGCTTTGTTAAGGCAACCAATTTAGGAGATGGCAAAACTCTGAATTCAAAACCTGAAAAGTGCTGTTCAGAGAATCTGTAGCACAGAGAAACATCATTCTTCTCTTATCAGCTCATACATAATATGTGGCGAGTTGTTAATTTTGTAAGCTTTGGATTTATTATTGATCACCATTGAATCAATTGATAAGCATTATATATTATAATAAATATCCAGTTTGTGTGTATCATACTTTAAGTGCCACTTTTGTTAGTCTAAATGTTTTAACCAAATTGAAAATAGTAGAAAGAGAGAGACATTATAAATTTCAGAAGATGGAGAAAAAGATTGTAGAGAGAGAAGATAAGGAATAGAAAAAAGAAGAAAGTGAAAAAAAAGGCACAAGAACTAAGCATACTTGTAATATAAACTTAGTAAACATTAAGAAATACTTAGTATTATTCAGATAGATATACATCTCAATGTCTCTATGCATCATTAGTTGATAATACAATTTTATAGTTGTTACAAGAATGATATGTCATGTGTGTGTGGGTGGGTGTGTGCGTGTGTTAGTGTATATATATAAATATATATTTATATATATATATATATATATATAGAGAGAGAGAGAGAGAGAGAGAAAGAGATTGAGAGAGGGAGGTTCTCATTGTGTTAAGGTTATTGACCTGGGAAATAAATATGGCAACCGGATCTCAAACACTGGATGAGACTGCTTGCATTTCACTTTATGCTAATACCATTGAGAAAGGCATGAATCCAAACATTCTCCCTCCAGTTATAGGTAAATAGTTGGGCAGACTGGCTCTTTAACCTTGGTATGCCAACCAGTTTTACAGTAGGAAAACTGAGAATTTAAACCTGGTAGACTCTGCTTAAAAATTGACACTTGAGTCACATCCTGCTCATGTGGAGGGGGTCAGGGTATATATATATATATATATATATAAGGATTTATATATTGTTTACAAAGTGTACAAGGAAAGTTTATTTTAAACTTATGTGAACTTAGAAATTATAAGAGTGGTTTTATAACATGTTAACCCTTGCTGGATTATTTAATGCTATAGACAGTTTTTTAAAAGCAATTTTGTGATTTGATTCTCTGATTTGATTTAAGGCCTTTCAACCCATCTCAGGCTTTTTTTTTTTGCTGAGAGGTAAATTGTGAAGGATAGACAAATTTATTTTAATCTTTTCTCAAGGTTCCTTTTTGATTTTGATTGTGTGAATTGTCAGCAGTTATTTGTTGCAAAATGGATTTAGTGTTACTTTGAAGATTTGTAATTTAGAGTTCAAGTTTACTGTTTTATTTTTGGTATAATCTTATTTCTTTCAGGAAGGATAAAATACAATCTATATTTATATTTTTACATGTATTCCTCTTGTTATTTGTATTTTAAAAATGTTTTTTGATAACAGCAAAATCATTACATTCTATTAAAATGGGCTTAACAGTATAGGATGTTTGATATGCTATGCATTCAAATTGGCTTCCTTATTTAAATAAAAAGAAGTATGTTAGTCTCTTGTGACTGATATGCTGTTGGGATATAGTGACTTGCTCCTTTCTGGACTATCTGAAACCTGTTTCCCATCCTCCTATGTTGAAGTCTATTTGGACGTTTGTTGTTTATGTTGTTACTCTTATTTTGTTGCAATCTTATATGGAAGAACATGTTAATTTTGGTCTTCAAGTCTTTTCATGAGATTTTTGATATGTTGGGGGCCATTTTTAGAGTTGATTTGGCTGCAGAATTAGCTTTTTCAGTTCTTCTTATTTCTATGTGACTTAGGATCCAACAGAGGATGATCTCCTTAGAGTTGTACATGTAGTTTAGTTTATTTAGTAATTTTTTTATTAAGGGGTTTTTCAAGTTTTTCATTTGCCAGGGTTGTTAAGAAAGATTCAAAAACAGATTATGAAGTTCTTTTTTTTTTTGCTTTTCAAGATAAAAGCAAGTGCTAGATCCACTGTGTGGGCTGAGGCATTGAAAATAGATGCGTCTCTTTGGAGGGTTTTTTTTTTTTGGTTTAGTATTGCTGCTCAACCAGGTTTGTTATCTTTTGAGTCATCAGTGAATTGTAGTTTTCAATTATTCTCTGCATTTCTTTTTTGTATTTATTAGTGTGGTTATTGGGGGGGGATTTTGTTTAGTGCCTGTATCTCCGAGGTTGGTTGATGGTCCAAGCTGGAGAGTGGGATAATACCGTATCATGAATGTCAGAGACAATTATACAGTTTTGTGTGCCTAATTATGAAAATAATAATAAGAAAAGAAAGTGAAAAGGGAGCAATAAGGAGCCCACACAGAATCTTTTATGGAATGGAATCCTTTATTTAAACGATAGGGATTGAGTGTTCCAATTCTGTTAACTATGACTGTGAACAAGTATTAAGTTTTGGTAAGTATTCCTTACAATTCTTACTAGTTGTAGAGATTGAACCTGCTACCTCGAGATGATTTCACTCAGAAGCACTTTCCAACCAAACCCCTTATGCCAAACATTTCAGAGGGAATTTTTGGGACTTATGGGACCCAATGTGTCCATTAACTCATGAGATACTCCTCTCCACAATCATATCAGATGTTTTTTACCCCAGCTCATATCACAATTATTCTTATCAAACCTTTTTGATGAATGGTTCCCAAATCGTATTCATCTCTATACTTGGTCTGCTCAACAGATCATTGTACCCCAACATGTGTGCCACTTCTTTAAGACATTTTATCATTCAGTGTTCTTCCTCATCAATTATCTTAGCTTGATCCCACTCGGCCAGATTGTTTCCCTTTTCTTTACGCATATGGCCATCTATACCTGACTTTTATACCCCTCCCCAACATACTGCATTTCAGTGGGTGGCATGTTTTACCTTTGTATACTTTATTGCAACTGCATGAGATTGAGTACATACAATTCTTGGTTGCAGGTTCAATTCCAACAACTGGTTTAAATAACAAGGAATACTTACTATAACTTATCACTTGTATCTGGTAATGATTAACAGAATTGGAACAGTCTACGCCAAGTGTTTCAAATAAAGGGTTCAGTATGAACTTCTGAGTGAGCTTCTAAGTTCAATATGAAATACCTGAAGAAGGCTGAAGAACATATTGGCTAAAATGTTGTGAGTATAACAATGAAGATGAGGTCAATAGTTTGAATATTCTAACTTATAACAATTATCCAGCTTCATCTTAGAAATTTAGACAAATAAGTATTTATTTATATCTGATTTATTTTTCATTGATATAAATTTAATAAAATTGTACAGAAATAGTTTTAAAGTGCTTGCTGATTGACTTATTTATATAGTACACTTGTTACTCAAACAGAAAATATTGACTTGTTTCATTTGTTTCATTGTATCCATTCATCATGAGTTTCTAATGAAGGAGAATTTATGCTATTATGCATTCATTCTATGGAATTTTCATGGGTCGAGATGACGATATATATACAGCATTATAAATTAGATGTAAAGATTAAAATATACATATATATATATATGAATTGAATTACCATGACTAGAAAATTCAGCAAGCACTCACATGCGGCATATAGAACACTGAACAGCTGTTTCGACCTTATTGGGTCTCATCAGCAGTGCATACCATGATCTCCATCACTGGAGATCAATCCAGCAACCACAAAATGCAGAATCAAAACTGTGCAACTGGGCTACTGGACCATATCGCACATAAGCAATGCCAAATCAACTAGTCATGGTAAATGCACGACCGCTTAAATTGTTTTATATATATATATATATATATTTATATATATATATATATATATATATATATATATATATATATGTGTGTGTGTGTATATAAACACATACATCTGGTAAGAAATAACTGAAAACCTCAAAATTAGAGTTAGAATTGCCTTATTTCTTATGTAACTTTTCACTCTTCTCATACAGCCATTTTTAAGTACTGAAATACATAAAAAATTAGGATAACATAGACACAGAGTCAATGGTGTTTGGTAACTCAGTTTCTCACCAATGGGATCATCAGACAACCTATACTGAACACTCTGTATTTATAAATATAGCGCAATATATTATATATATATATATATATATATATACACACTGATATATAGATATACACACATGATGAATAGTCTTATTGATTTTGACATAAATAGGCCAAGCAGCTGAGATGTTGGAGATGGGTTTTATTAAATTTTGCGATGGCATTTTACTCTCAAATCTTTGCAATTTGAAGCAACTCATTCAAATATATAAACAAGTATTCCGATTGCGATAAAACTGTTTTTCGGCTGTCCCTGTACAAGAAGTATAGTCTTCCAGCATTTCTGTTTCATTCATGAAGCTGGATATAAATGAAAATACTGTCATGTTCAAATAACATGTTCAGCCTATCTCAATTGTTATGGTATGAGGAAGATTGCTATGCCTCCAATATTGCACTTAGCAAATAGATCAGTGTTTGAGATTCTGTTTTGTAGTGTGCATCCAGAAATCCAGTGTGTGTGTGTGTGTGTGTGTGTGTGTGTGTGTGTGTGTGTGTGTGTGTGTGTGTGTGTGTATAAATATATATAAATATACTTGCATTTATATAGTGACTGCCACTTCTTTGAAGAAGAAGGCAAACTCTTTGATTTGTTAAGAGTACCCATGGGAGCATGTGTGTCTTCTCAGGCGAAGTATATCCTTGCAAGCCCTATTGCATGAGTGACAAATTAAATAGCTGTCTTTTCATTGACATTGTCCTCATGCACCCTCACATGAATTCACCAACTGGTTGTAGACCAAGAGCCTTTGTCACAGAATTGACACAAGTTACATGTAGGTTGCTGCTGAAGGACTTTCGTAAAATGAGTCTTCAATGGTGTGCTGTCATAAGATATCATATGAGTAACAAGTCAAGCTTTGAACAAATAGACTCTACTACAAATGTTACAAACATGTTCAGGTGGTAAAGTGTCAAGGATTGAGATTGAATCTTGCTTCCAAAGTGCTCATTTAAAACTGGAATGTTCAATTTTCTGTTCTTACTCATAAAAAAAACATATATATATATATATATATATATATGTATATACATAAACACACACACACACATATATATATACATATGTAACTATGTTTACATATACCATTATGATGATTTACAAGATGCACTAAAGGTTGGGCAGGTATTTTTAAAAATGAACAAATAAAGGATATACTTCACCTGAGACAGCAGGTGCTCAAATGGGTACTCTTATCAAATCAAAGAATTCACCTTCTGCAAAGAAGTGACTGTCATTATATAAATGCATTTATTTGTTCATTTTTCTTGTCAGGTGAAGGGTTTTCCTTAGCATTCATATCCCTCCACACTCCCGGGACATTTTTAAAGTTTTATATGGATCCATAATTTGATTACATTTAAGTTTGCAGTTTAATCTTAGGACGACTACTATATTAGAACTGAACAAGTCAGTAATCCAAAGCTAACACTTGGCCTTATAAGGTGCAGGATAATTTTCAAAGATATTTTGAGGAAAAAACCTGCATCATATATATATATATATATATATATATATATATATGTATGTATTTATATATATTCATAAACATACAATATACATATACATTTGTGTGTATTGTGTATTACTGGGTTCTATATTTCATAATAAAGTATTAGAAAACTGTACATCTAACTGATGTAAAAGTCCAGCTTGAACTAATGAACAGACCTCATCTATAAGCCATGGATCACCTGCATAAAAAGTCAAAACACCTTACCCTGGTTATCAGCAAAATATGGCTTTTACTCACCTAGAAAGAGAAAAAAAAGGAAAAATTAATAAAGTAAAAGTCAGAAAAAATAGTTAAGTTTTGATAAGGTGTATTTAATGACATATGAACCCTTTATTTAAAGCTGAAATCTTAAGAATTTTTAAGAATTTAATTATGATCATAACTATTAATATTTTCAAAATTTCATTGGAATCGTCTTTTATCTATAATATTCATTTGTTTGCAGACATTTTTATGGTACAAAACACAAACATATATGAGGGTTGTTCAAAAAGTTCTAAACCTCACCCAAATTAAAAGATTTTATCTTAAATTTGTATGGGCTTCACCAGCATAAAAATTAAGGCAGAAATCTGAATTAGAATTTTTTTTTTTCTATAAGACATGGTAGTGTGTTGCCATAACAAAAATGTTACGCTCTAGCTCTTCTTTCAGGGTGTGGCTTAGAACTTTTTGAATGACCCTCATAATACAAATAATTTATCCCCAGTTACATGGCTTCAAGAGTTCTTATTTAATACTGATAATTTATATATAATTGAATTGTTTCAAGTAACTCTTCCTTTTTAATAATATTAATCATTTGTTTGCACTGGTAAATTATATTAACAATTCCTATCCAATTCTAAGAATTTTCAAACAGATCTTTCTACCAATAGACAGAATCCTAACAAGCTCTACCATTTTGGATTAGAGTGAACCAAGAAGTAATGGTAATGAAGAAGTACTTCCAAGTGCTCCAGAACCAAGGCCTTACTATATAATGTAGTTTAACATTGTACATGAGATTCCAATTTTTACATCAAATTATTCTTGACTACTAAAATCACTGAAAATGTATAATTGTACACCGATATATGGGAACAATAAAACTAATTTTGGAAGCCATGCATTACTCCTTGTCCTACTCCTAATGCTTGCATTTAAAACTTTCAAAATTAATATCTATGTGTAAGTCAATTTCAATTTTTTCCCTAAAAATTAGGTCTTTCAAGTTTTTCTTTTACTTGAGTATATATGCTGATTTTGTTTAGAAAAATATGATAATTTATATGTATACATATATGTGTGATATGTATTTCTATGTATGCATATGTGTATATATCAAGGAGAAAGCTATACACACGCTTACTTATACAAAACCCACTGTACATACCTGTGCATAAGTCAACCCTTAATACTAAGACAAGTCAAAATATTTTTGAATTTTGGTTACATGAAGCACGATTCAGAAACTTTGGATGAAATTTGCCAAGGTTATAAAAGTGATAAACTACATTGGACAGTGAGATGCTGAGCTCGAGTTCTATGAGCTGGATTTGTCTCAATGGCTTGGAGCACAGCCTCAGAATCCTCAGTTTTTACCCTACCTGACCTTTCCTTATGGTTGAGGTTATTGCAACTCTAGCAAAATTTCTTGGACCATCTGACTACTATGATTAAATGTGCCTTCATCTTTTGCACCACAAATGTTTTTGGTTGCTACTATTGCATGATGGCTCAATTCAAACTCATAAAGCATAGTTTATGAATTAGATCATGCTGCACATTCATCTGTTCAGCTTTTAAATTCCACACAGAGTGAAACAAGACTCAAAATTACAATGCACCAACTATGAACCACATTGTGTGCCTTCAGTGGCTTGATCTGCTTCAGTTACATGATATATATGTAGCAAACTAGCATGTACTTGAATATCACAAAACTTTTGACTCACACTAGTATTACTACACTAAAAAGAAGCCAGAGTCTTTTACTATTTGTGGATGTAGTAGTGAATATGTCATTTTCAATACATCTGCTCAAACTTTCAGACCATTTACCATTTGCGGATGTAGTAGTGAACATATTAATATTAATACCACTGCTCTGACCTTCAGGCTTAGATCGTCTCATGTATTCATGATAAAGGTAATATCCTTCTCTTAAATATGTCATTCAGTTATATCTCACTCTTATAATGGTCTTATACCAGAAGCAACATGAAAGAGTCAGCTGCTCTCTGTTTGGGCAGTGGGGGGAGACATTACTGACACAGTTTTCAAGAGATTTATTCTACTGAAAGGAAATCTGGTCTTCTAAGTTCACCAACTAAAAATGTATAGATATTTTCAGGTGTGTCTTCAGTACAGGAAAATAGATTATGTATTTTTCAAACTTTTTTTTGGTAAAGGACAAAATAAAATTCAAATAGCAAAAACTCGATTTAGAAAAAAAATTCACTCAAAACTGAATAAATGTAACGCAAAAACTATCAAGAAAATACAAATGACACACCCTTAAAAAAAACAAGACAATTTTAAAAATAATATATAAAGTTAGTCCTTTGGCAAAAGAATCTCCTGTCGAGACAAGTTGAGGCAGAAATATGCAATCAAGAAAGATGTTTTAACCCTTCAAATCCAATGGCAGATGTCAGGATATATCTCAAGTAAATATCTGATAATGATGATTATCATCAAGGGATGCCAACAATACAGATTCCTTTGAATCTTATCATCCATCACTCTATGTAAATTGTCTAGATGGCACTCTGTGTCCACTCAGAGCTGATGAATGTAAGTTTTTGCAGGTCAGCCAACACAGCTATGTCCATGTGTAGGCATCCGTAGGAAAATGCTGCTTATACATTAGTCTTTACTTCTCCATCATTACCCAGCATGTCTTGGATGGTTTGCCAGATGAAAGATAAGAGGCTGTATTGCTGTTTTGTAGGGTGCGGCTTCCAGGATTTGTTCAAAAAAACTTACTTGTATAGTTCCCATTTAGCTTTTTCTTCCATTTAGCTTTTTCAGAGTCCATATGGTGCAATCAGCTACAGCTTATAAGAATTTCCATTTTATTTTATCAGAGAGATAAAGTCTGTTTATTTCTGTAAATAATTTGAGTTATTTATAAAGCTAAAAATACTAATAAGGCTTTTCTTTCCTAATTTGTCAAGAAATTTTGTGCATATACTTAGAACAAATTGCCACCGAAAGGAAGTAGAGTGTTAGCTTGGCCAACATGTACTGCATAAACATTTGAAAAATTTATCGAAAAATGTGTTTACATACTTTAGTAGTTGATACCTGTTGATATTCTTTTGTAAAGCTTTGTAGCTATGAGTCAGCACTCATTTGTATAAAAGCGATGAGTTATGAGTTGAAGTGAGATTATATAGACATTAGGGCATTCCATTATTCGCAAGTGGTTAAGTCCATTCTCTGGACCATGATTGGTCGCTGGCCTAGTGAATGGGTATATTAGTGTATATGTATACTGGCTTGCTTCAGTCATGTTACGGGCTTGGTATTGAGTTACCACCCATTTTATTGTCTGCCATCTGGATGCTTGCTAGGGCTACTGAGCTGGAAAGTGTTGTTATTATTGTTGTTTATTCTGCACGTTTGAGCAGTGACTTCTACAATACCCATCATGAGAGAACTTCTGCCAGCTTACCAGAAAATCCAGGAAATTGTTTGATGCACCCGCAAATCTGAATGAAATACAAGAGGCATTCTTGCAGGAAGCATAGTTTGATTCATTCCTTTGATTGATCAGACTTTTAAGATGTTTATGCTAACAGTAAGTTAAGATAATGTTGGTAAGATGAGACTGATCATGACTCTGATTGTGATAACAAATAACAATGCTGACTGAGCCAATTATAAAAGGTTTAAACAGAGAAATCTCACTAATTAGGACAAGTATTTCAGCCTTTGCTCAATAATTTGACCTCATTGTATCATTTCTATTTTCTGGATGGTTGTTATGCAATAAAAACAACTTCATATGGCTGAAATACAAAACAATGTATTGTCTGATTTTAGCATTTGTGCCTTGTTAAGCTTCACCAATTGTGAAAAAACATCACCAAAACAATTATTTAAGCTCAACAGGCAATTTGAATTTGTTTCATACAATTCTTTTTATAAAATTTTGATAAGTTATTCAGTAAGTGTTGGCCTAGCAAGTATACTTTTTTCATTTCTGTTGTAAATGTGTCCTGGGTCAGCTGCTTATTCATCATAGATTGCCTGGACTACATCCCAAGAAAATTACTCTGTTGAGAAACACTGAATCTAAAGTGAAGTTATTGGTTTGTACAAAAGTTAGATCAAAGTGTTTCAGAAATCTGTAATGTCTGTCGAATTTGGTTTAATACAGATTCATTTTTAGTTTGGATGAGAGGGAGTTATAGTCTGTTGAAATTCCACTCAGTAATGGGTCTAAAACTAATTAATTTTTAGTTTGGAAGTGAGGAATAACTGTCTGTTAAAGTTCTGTGATGTAATGGGTCTAATATTTTTAGGCTGAAATCATTTTTTATAAATATACAGAATAATATTATTGAACTTCTGAATGGCAGGCAAAAAGAAGTAGTTTCAGCCTCATTGGTATGGGTTTGGCAGTGGAATGGTGTGATAATATTCTGAGATAAAAAGGTGTGATGTAGTTTGTGTTGAGATTTGTGAGGTGTGGCTAATTCTGAAATGGGGCTTCTGTTAGTGGTTTGATGGAAGTAGACAAGAAGTTGGGTCTTTTTGGTTTTTAATTTTTTATTCGGTATATACATCAATACTAAACAAGAGAAAAATAAGAAAAAATTAATGTATCTTACACTGGGGATTAGATTGATATATTATGTGGCTAAATTATTAGATACAAGAAAGAAAAAAGAAAAGATTTTGAGTAATTCTGTATCTGATATTTGAATGGATTTCAAAACTATTTCAACACTATGTACAAAATATATGTCAAATATAAATTAAAATCATTTACCTTTAAACTATTTGCCATTACATAAATTTTAAGGAAATTGTTTTTTAAATTCTTTAGACATTTAACAGCCAGATGGTTATAATATACTTACTAGCTTCTAAACTGTAACCAGTAAAGGACCTGCATGGTGGTGGTAGTGGTGGTGGAGGCTATGATTTGAACAGTTATGGGAAAATTTACATTTTTAATAACCTTTTTAATTTAACAATTATTTTGTATTGGATTACATTCATATAATTTTCAAAATGCCCTTTCTCATACTGTAAACCCAAACTTTTGGGGCCTCATCAAAATTAGGGGACCTAAAACTTAAACTTCATTATCTTCATTGTAGATTTACACTTGACTGTTACAAAAATACACACTAGCTGTACCAATGGAAACTTCATGAAATTAAAATTATAAATAGTATTTAAAGATAAATTATTGTTGATTTTTATTTCTGTCTTATAATCTGGTGAATTATTTTCAGTTCATATTCTAAACAAAATTAAATGAAATATAATCTAATAATAAAAAAGAAAAAGAAAAGAGAAAACTTGAATGTAAAACTTTAAAATCATTTTTATCAAGAAGCTCACCTTTGTAGGTAAATATTTTTATATTATTTCTCTGAGAAAATATTTTCACTTTTTAGTTGAATGGTTTGATTTACAATAAGGCTAACATTGCCAGTTCATGAGAAGATAAAGACTGATAATGAATTAATCAAAACAAAATAATCAATAAAGGTTGCAACAAAGTTATTGCTTGTTTTAAAAACAAAAGTAAACCTTTTAAAATATAAGATTAAAAATAAATAATAAAATAGTTATTCCTTTTTAATCTTTCTTTATTTTGATAATGTATTTTCTTTACTTTTTTTAATGAATTTTTTTTTCTTTTTTAATAAATTATTTTCTTTCTTTTTTTTTGATAAATTATTTTCTTTCTTTTTTGATCAACTATTTTCTTTCTTTGTTTATAAAATATCTTCTTCCTTCTTTTAATAAACTATATTCTTTCTTGTTTTTATGAACTATTTTCTTTCTTTTTTAAAAACTCTTTTCTTTCTTTTTTTGACAGGAAGATTTTTAAGAAAAATAGGCCAGTTAACTAAACCTACAAAAAAAAAAAAAAATTACTATCATTATAACATTGTACATCAGGTTACTCTGAAGCTTGTTTGTGACAGCAAACTAGTTCGAGCCTGGTCATACATTGAAAGGCTTGGCTTCAGAGGGCCATCCTCCCAGGCAGTACCAGTTCCATGTCTAAAAGCAGCAGAAATATTGCAATTTTATTCTTGGCTACAAAGTTTGAATGCTGTTTAGTTTGATGAACAATGATACCTTAATACCATACAATTAAATTTAATAATATTCAACTAGAAATAATAAAATTTTGGAATCTTTGATTTAGAAGAAAATTAACTTGTAATTAAAACATCATTAGGAGTGTACTTATTAATAAGTGAGTTTCTATACTGTTTCCTATGCTGAATGTAATTTGCATATAAATTGTACAAATGTGGGAGAATTTATTCAATGTGAAATTTCCACTATGCATTCTTTCCAACAAGTTGACAATATTATGATTGATTGATAATTTTTATGAAACTAGTCATGTACAGAACTGAAGTTGACCATCTTTGTTAATTGTGAAAGTTTTTAATGATACATATGAGCATTTAATTTGCTTATCCAGAAAATTTCTTTGAAAGATATCTTTGCAGATTGAGATGTCTCCAACTATTATTTTGAGAGCCACAAAGAAGTTAAAATAGTTTAAATACGAGTAGTAAGAAAGATGTTTAAAACAACCTGTACATTGTATACACATATGCACACACATATATATTTATGTACACACACATAGATACAAATGTATAAATACACACATGCACATACACACAGTTATATATATATATATATATATAGGAGTACACTCACATATATATACACATACATATATACATACAAACACAGATATAAATATATAAATACACTCACATATATACATATAAAAGAATATACACACACACACACACACACACACACACACACACACACACACACATATATATATATATATATATTTGTGTGTGTGCATATAGATATGGGTTCGACTGAAAAAGATACAAGCTTGAATTAACTCCTGAATGCAAATAATGCCTCATCTCACAAATATTGAAAGGGAAAATTCTAGAAAAGTGGGAATTGTATGATGGATTAAAATTTTTTTATTTTTTATTTATTTTCTTCTTTTTTTTTAGTCTGAGCTGAATCTCAATGTCTGGACAGTGCCAACTCACCAGACAAATCAATGAACATTTCCCATCCTTGTTATTACAGATAAGTAAGTGTCTATCTCTACCCTTCCACCTCAACACCCCCTAGCCAACACTGGCCACCTCTTCACTTTATCTACTTCTCTCATTCTTCCAGTATCCTTCCTTCCTTCCTTCCTTCCTTCCTTCTGCTCTCTCAAATCTGCCTGATTTCTTTCCTGTTCAGTGTCAACATTTTCCTATCTCTCAAATTTCAAAAAGTTCTCTCTCTTTTTTTCACACTTCAAGAATATTTTTCTAAATTAATATGGTTTCCAACTCTCTTGCTTTTCAAGATGGTTTTGCTTCTTTATCTTCTTCATTACATCCTCTTTTCTCTCTCTCTCTCTCTCTCTCTCTCTCTCTCTCTCTCTCTCCGTTTCTCTCTCCTTTCCTTTCCTTCCTCCTACAATCAGTGTCTCTTTTTCTTATTATATCTCTATTGCTTTCTTTCAGGATTTCTAACTTTACACACACACACACACACACACACACACACACACATATGTATATATATATATACTATTCCTTTATAAATATCTAAAGATGGTATCTACTTTTTAAGTAGCATCTTATATATATCTAAGATGTTAAGAATAAATTTTCACTGGATTTTTATACACTTGAAAACGGGGAGAAAATTTTTGACAATTTTAATATAAAATTAAACCAAGCTTAAAAAGTCTTGGAAGACAGCAACAAAAAAAAATCAATAAAAAACTCTTAAAAAGAACCTTGTCTGGTTTTTGACAAAATATGCACAAGAGACCGTCTGCTGACAAAATATGCTTGTAAAATCCTGATTTTTTTTCTTTTGTCTTTTGAATATTTCTTTTTTTTCATTTTCTGATTAATAAAAAAAACCCTGAAAAACAATGTGCCAAGTGTGTTTACTTGTAAGTTAAATGAGTGGAATAGCATTTTTAATGCCTCTAGATAATTAACATCTTGGGTGAACTGAGAACTTTTCAGTAACCATCCCATATATCTATATCTATATATATATATACAGAGAGAGAGAGAGAGAGAGAGGTGGGTATACTTATACACATATAAATATTTATGTATATTCTTGTATATTTACATATCTGCATATTTTCTGTCTCACGCAGCAATACATCTTATACAGGGTTCAACAGAATAATTTCTTGTGTTTAGAACATAGAAAAAGGCACTTAATTTTACTCAGCAGAAACTAGAAAGAATAATATTTACCATTATGTTTTGTTATTATCATCACTTTGTTTTAAAGATTATATTGTCAAAATGTTTGCTCTTATGAGTTATAAACTCTATTGGCCTAAAGTAATGTTGTGCTCTTCAAGTCATTGTTTCTGGTATTGCTATGATTTAAGGATGAATAAAATCTTTCAGTTCATCAGTTGTTTGTGACATGCATTTAAAGACTTAAACTTTCAGGTATCCTCAGAGGTTTGTTTGTTTGTTTGTTTGGGTTTTATGGCATATCAACCTTTGTCAGTTATTTAATGTCAAATCCATTTTTATTCAAATGAACAGTTCTATTTCAAACAATTCGGTTTAGTATAAGTACACTGTTTAATTGTCAAAAACGTTTCTATTTCAAGCTATTCAGTTTAGTCAAAGAGTTCTAATTCAAACATTTTAATTTAGCATGAGTATAGTTTTTGTTTACAGACAGTTAAGTATCAAAACATTTCTATTTCGAACAATTCCATTTAGTGTAAGTATAGTTTCAATGTCAAAAACAGTTCTATTTCATACAGTTCAGTTTGGCATAAGTATGCAGTTTAAATATCAAAACAGTTCTATTTCACAAAATTCAGTTTAGCATAAGTACACAGTTTAGTTCTCTTTGACCCATAGATAGAACCCTTATCAGGTGCTATCACTCCAGGCTAGAGTAGACCTGGGAGCGATGGCAATGAAGGAGAACTCCACATTCCCCAAAGCTACAACATTACTGGAACTTCACCATCAGATTATTAAGTGTCATAATCAGTCTTACCCCTCTGCGGAGGTACAATCAGTCTATTCTGCTGCCCCAGCTGACTGGGCAATATCCTCTGAGGAAGTAATTGCAAGGGGATAGATTAGGTGAGTGAACTGGGCATGGGATGTCACTATTTTTTTTAACAATTTTCAATTACAAATTCATAATCTTCACCATTTTATGCCATGATGGTAACTGAAGTGTTTTGGCTGCTGTTGCTGCTGTTCAAGGTCATACCTCTTTGCTACTTGAACCTATAAGGTAGCAATTTTAAATCTAGATCTTTCTATCAGGCTTGCATACCAGACTAAGCAAATCTTAGGAAGTGATAACAAGGAGAAAGCAAAGATGAGCCTATTCAGTATTTAGATCGGTAACCACTTACATGAAAATGTAGGTACAATAAACAGCCTGAGGCCTGTCCACAAGACTAAGCAAAGCTTAGTTAAATGACAATTGAGCACATCACATTAGCAAGTTAGGCTTTCAGGTTATTATTATTATTGAGTTTGATTCTTAGTGAATTTCTCAAAACTTCTACCCTTGTGCCAAACTCATCTGGGCTTATTAAATGCTTGACATGATCTAATCAACTTGAAAATTGTTGAGAAAATGGACAATATCACCTATTGTTTTATTGCCTGCTATTTTAGTATTGAGGCTTTAAAACTGAAGTAGATTTGGAGATGTAGAAAATATAGAAAAAGCTTGCTCTTTTCAACAGCTTGATTAAAATATGGACAACCAAAAGAATGATCTGTGATATTTCCCAATTTACCAAAAATTTCAGACTCTCAAGTATCAAGTTTCAGAAATAGGAAGAAGAAAATAAAACAGTTATTAATTTCAAATTATCATTTACATCTTGATTGGACCAAGAACTTTTCAATACTCATTCTTTCTATACATATTAGACACATATACATGCATATATTTATATATTTACCAACCTCTCTACATGAACAGCATGCAACACAAAGTCAATGTTTTAAACAGAGTTTAACAGGTTTGAATTCAGAGTTTTCCTTCTCCAAGACTGGTTGCTATACCAAAGTTAAAGAGCACAGTCTGCCTTACTATGCACCCATAGCTGGAAGGAGAATAATTCGATTGATACCTTTCCCAATGGTATTATTACCATGTGAAATGTGAATAGTCTCATCCAGAATTTGAACTAAAGTCACTCTGTCCATTTCCAATGATGGTAATCATTACACCACAAACTCCTCCACATATATTCTTGTGCGAATCTGCATATTTTATCTCTTTCTCTCACACACCTACATATATATATTATAGAAGTTCCAGCAAAATGATCTCTGTCTGGAACATAAACTAAAAAGGCAACATAGAACTTATTCAAAGTTTAAATCTACTAAAAGAAAGAACAATATATACCATTTTGTTCTATTTTAATCATCACTTTGTTTTAAAGATTATATTGTCAAAATGCTAGTTCTCATCTGCAATACATTCCTGTAAATTAACTCGGAAGTGTTTCAGAGTTCACAAAGTCATTACATCTATTATAACCGTGATTTCATGATAAATAAAATCTTTTAGTTTATCAGTTGTTTGTGACCTGCATTTAAAGACCTTAGCATTCTGGAAACTTCAGAGGACATAATCATAACAGAGATAGTTCTAAAGAATGAGCTGACTATGTGACATCATGATTTTTTAAATAAGGGTCAATCACAAACACTTGATGCTCACTCATCCATGCCATGATGGTAACTGATGTGGCATGGTTGCTGCTGCTGCTGCTGCTCATAGACATAACTCGGACCCACTACTAGTGCCTAAACAGTTATAAACTTCAAATTATCCATTAGGTTTGGTTGGCATATCAACCATTGTAGGTTATTCAATGCTAAATCCTGTTCATACATATATATTAAATATGTATGATTTATAAACACATTTTGTAAATAACATTTTTAAATGAATGAGAGCTCACTTTTCTGCACACAGTTAAATGGTTTCAAGTATTTCTATTAACTATCAATCATTTGCCAGCACACAGTTAAATGATCTCAAGTTTTGCTATATAAGAGTCACAATTTAACATCAGTCATTTGTTGGTAATTTCATTGTTAAATGAGTAAGAACTAATTTGTTTGCACACTAGTATTGCTATTGTTTCTACACAGTTAAATTATTGCTATCTAACATTATTAATTCTCTTAAATATGAATTATTTATTGGCTGACAGTGAAGTAGTTACAAGTATTTTAAACTATTCATTCATTTGCACACAGTCAAATGATTCCAAGAATTATTATGTTAATACAGTGTTTCAATTTACGCACACAGTTAAGTTTCAAGTATTGTTATTAAACATTTAAAATTCTATTTAACTCGTTTTATTGCACAAAGTTAAAGGATTCAAAGTATTGCTATGGATCACTAAAAATTCAATTATGCATCAACCATTTGTTTTCATATGCTTAAATGATCAAACAGTTCTATTTCTAACAATTCATTTTAGTCTAAGTCATTTGTTTGCACACAGTTTAAATATTAAACAGTTCTATTTGACCAATAGATAGGACCCTATCAGGTGCTACCACTCTGGGTCAGAGTGGATTTGGGAGCAATGTATTCCACATTCCCTAAAGCTCCAGCATTACTGGAGCCTCACCATCTGGTGGTTTCATATCATATCCAAGTCATATGTTGAACAGGGTCTTATCCATTTGCAGAGATACAGTTGGTGCATTCTGCAGCCCTAGCCAACTGGATTTTCAATTATCAGTGTATGGGTATTTGTTCTGAAATATGTGTCATCCATTCTTTTATATCTTCATATGTGCATGTAAAAGCAAAGATATACTTGTGTATATATGTCTACTTATTCTACACACACACACACATACACACGCACACACACACACACACACACTATATATATATATATATATATATATATTATTCATAATCTTAAATATATATATGGGTACATAAACACACACATATAATAAAGATATGTTTGTCAGCCATAGGACAATGATTAGCAAAATCAGCTGGCAGACCATCTTTCTGTCAGACTAAGCCATGCTTCAAAAATATCAATATATATATGTATGTATGTGTGTGCATGTGTGTGTGTGTATTTGTGTGTACTTTTATGCATAAATTTTTATACACTTATATATACACATAAAAATATAGATTGGTCTGTGTGTGTGTGTGTGTGTGTGTGTGTGTGTGTGTGTGTGTGTGTGTGTGTGTGTGTGTGTGTGGACTTATTGATTTCTCTAGTCACTATTAATCATGTTAAATAGACAGTGTTGGCTGTACTGAAATCCCAGAGATTGTCCAGAATTTTCCGGATACTAACTTTATGAAATGCACTGCAGAGTTCTCTATAAAAGATTGATAGAGAAGGGAAGTGTGCCTGGATATGTTTGCACTTGAGAGACAAGGTGGATAGGGATAGAAAAGAAATGATTCTTAGTCACTTTATTGATATATATATATATATATATATATATATATATATATATATATATATATGTACTAGCAGTATCCATGGAAATTCAACAATACAAATGCATAATTCTACAAATTTAAACTATAAATAACATTCTGAGATGAATCATAATTGATTCCTTTTTTATCTTAAAATTTACTAATTAGTAATAACTTACATACTTTGGGAAATTTTCTAGGGCAGACTGGGTTCTTTTGCCTTGGTTAGGCAACCTGTTTAGAAGAAGGAAAACTCTGAATGCAAACCAGCTTTAATCTGCTAAAAGACTGACCTTGTGTCATATCTTGTTTATCATGGGGTGGGTTTGAGGGAGTACATTCATAACAAAAAAATATCAAATAAAATCTTACAATTTTATATATAAAAAAAGCCTGAATAGAAAAACTGAAGATTTAACTTTGTGAAGTAAGTTGTTTATTTTTGTTGTTAAATCTATTTATATTCTAATAATAAACTTTATATATAAATATATATATAGATATATATAAATAATAAATTCAAATAAATCTATTTTTGATCAAATATATTTATTTTGTTATTTTCTGAGAAAAATTTTATTAACTTTTTAAGTAAGTAATATGATTTACAATTAAGCTAATGTTACCATTTCATGAGAAAGTCAAGAATGATAACACCAACACTGTAAAAAAAATATCAATTAAACAATTGTTGGTTAAAAAAAGACTGAAAATGAATAGTAAAATTGTTATTTATTCTTGATCTTAATTTTTCTAATAAACAGTTTTCTTGTCTTTTTTCTCTAATAAATTTTGCATCAGAAGAACAAAAGTTTTATTGGAGAAACATAATAATCTTTATTTAATAAGTTAAAAAATGCCCTGGCACAAATGCCCATTGTCTAGATATTTTATCTTAAAAAGAATTTCCTTTTCTGACTGGACTTAGAATACACTGACTACATCTCTGAAGAGAGGTGAGACTCCTCAAAAAAGGGGTGTCCTGTGTATGACACTAAACTGCTGCTTATGATAAAACTCTACTTCTGGAGATTCAGAGTAACTCTTCATTGTCATTTCTCCTACCTCTCTGAAGAGAGGTAGAACCTGTTAGGGTCCCATTTCTGGATCAAATGGATCTATTTCAAAATTATTTGTGTTCAATGTGCAAAAAAATCTCTTTAGAAGCAACTCTGCAAAAAAAGTGATTACAAAATAAATGCTCTTTAAAATAAAATATGCAAATTAGCTAATCCAATTAGACAAAAAATATGTCTGTCAAGTAATATAGCAGGCTACACAAAAACTTGCTCAAGACAAGAATGAGAATATACATATACGAGGTGCATACGATAAGTTTCCAGACATTTTTCGTATGAACATTTAAAACTGTTGTAGACAGTTGAAAATTCAGAAAATTATTGCTATACATCTTATAAGATGACTGACTAATTTTTATGATTTCAGGTTTAAATTAACAGCTACAGCAGCAAATGGAATACACCCTACTTAAGCCTGATTGCCTCAGCTGGTGAATTTCAAAAATGCAATCTGACACTTTAGAAGAGTGATATGCAACAAAATTGTGTTTTAAACTTTGAAAAAATGTCACATAAACGTATGGAATGCTTCAGACTGCTTTTGAGCATCTTGCATGAATCGAACATCAGTTTTTGAGTGGCATAAGAGATTCAAGGAAGGCAGGGGGTCTGTGAGGGATGATGAGAGGCGTGAGAGGAGTAAGGAAGACAATACATCAGAGTTGATGGCCAAAGGGTTAGGGTTATGGTTAGGGTAACTATTTTGAGGTTTTAAGGGAGTTCAGGAAGAGATTCCGTCGGAAGAGGCCAGCACTCTTCAAATCGGGTCAGTGGCATTTCCACCAGGACAATGCACCAGTCCACAACTCCATCCTAGTCAGAGACTATATGACCAAGATAAGCATCAAGACAGTTCCTCGCCCTCCCTATAGTCCAGACCTTGCTCCCCGTGACTTTTGGTTATTCCCTAAGCTCAGAGGCTGTCATCATTATGAGACAATTGAGGAGATGAAAGAGGCTGTGATGAAGGTCATTGACACACTCATGCAAGAGGACTTCCATGGGGCCTTCCAGAAGTTGTTGGAACGGTACAACAAGTGCATTCCAGCCGGAGGAGATTACTTCAAAGGGGACTAGAGTTTCATGTGTGGACTATCAATAAAAGTGCCCATACGAAAAAAGTCTGGAAACTTATTTAATGATCCTTGTACATATATAAGCCATCTGTATATAAATATGGAGGTGCTTCAAGCATAACAGTTATCATCATGGGTTCAAGTTGAGTTTAAATCCTGGATGAAGCTGTGTTTCACTTCACACTTTTCGGAACTTCTCCCCATCAACCAGGTATGAGTAAATATAAATACGAAAAAAAATCTGGAAAATTATTGAATGTCCCATGTATATACTAGAAGAGCCACATTGCATTGCCCAAGCTGAGGAGAGAATGTCATTTTTAACTGTTCAGAATGAAATGTGTTTCAAAATTTTAGCATTATAGAGTTTCACAAGCAATAATACATAATATTTGATAATCTAAAAAATTTCAAATTTATACTCATTCAAAGCTCATACAGAAAAGAAATTTTTAAAAAACTGTGACAATTTGAAAGTTTAAATGATCATCTTGAAAATATAGTTTTGTTTATCAAAACCAAAAGTTCAATAGGAAATTTTGAATAATCTATGAATGAATTATCAGCAGAAATACATTACTTATTGCTTGCTTGATTGATTTTAATGGTATGTTAACCAATCTTGGCTTATTTTATACCTTGAGGTTTAGGAATCACATTCATTGTATATTTGCATTTATATTTACTGTTGTTGTTTTTAAGAGTTTTTTATGCATAGTTCAATTGAATACAAGTAATTTTTAAATAGAACTGTTTGACCTGTTGTTGGGATCCTAACAGGTTCTATTACTTCTGCTCAGAGGATCTGGGTGTAATGGCAATTAAGGAGTACTTTTCACTCCCTGGATATCTAGCATTGGAACCTCATCATCAGCTGCAGTTTATTGTCTTACCCAGTACACACACTTTTTTGAGGGGGAGTGAGGTTTACACTGCAGAGGATACAGTCAGTATATTTCTGAGCCCTTCTAGCATGATAATCTGGTATCAATTACTTATTGCAACTTTTTTCTGAATGATTCATATATATATACAGAAAATCCCTTTAGAGTTTGCAGTTCAGGTTAAAAGTGCAGAAAGAGTAACCTTAAGTCAAACATTTTAAACCATATTTTTCTGATGCAGGTATCATTGCGGAATAAGAAAAGATTTCGTAAACTACAATTTGATTTCTTAAATTTCTATTTTCTTATTCAATGATACCTCCTCCTATATTGGAGTAATAAGGTTTTAAAAAGATCAGCTTCAGGTTACTTTTGCAGTGATACTATTAACTATACATGGTGACACTCCAAAGTGGAACTATGACAAAATTACTCCTAAGAAATAGACTTATCAATATACATGTATATATATATATATATATATATATATATATATATATATATATATATATATTGAAAAAAAGAAAAACTAATAATAACAAACTTTTCATTGCATGGACAATTGAATAACAGTCCAAATCTGGGCCAAACACACCAGGCAGATAATCTAGAACAGTAGTTGTTATCAAAAAAAAAATTTACTTTTTGGTAATTATTAATCATTTTGCTCTTTCCTTTCTTTGTTTGATGCAAGCATCACCATGATGTCTAGACATTCTGGGGCATAGTTATCAAAAAGGAAACCATATAAGCAGGTAATAGACTTTATTTTTTCATGTTGAGGAAGGAGAGAGGGAGGCAGAAGAAGCAAGAGAGGAAACAAAAGGAACAGTGAGAAAAACAGCAATTAAAAGTGTGTAAAAGATACCTCCCCACTCTGCCAAAAAAAAAAAAACAAGGCAAAAGTAAAATGTGATTTGGACTTATAGAGATGAAGTTTATTATGTCCTCTAATGATGGAAATGGTTCCCAGGCAAGAAAAGAAAAATGAAAATAGAAAAGTAAGAGAAAAGTTTTATGATTGAGAAGAAGATGGTTAATCATGATGCCAATAATGAGAGAGAAAAAAAAATCATCTACAAAATAATGGCTAAAGAATTCAAGAGTAGACAAAAAAAAAACAGTGTTACTTGGATCCAGATTTTGCCAAGTATGACACAAGGCTGTATTTTATAAAAAATGCTATTTAACCAAAAGAAGAAAAAAGTCTGGTTTTCTTTAAAATTCTATGTTTAAAAGAGATTATATTAAAAAAAAAAATTTACACGGATAACATACAGTCAGATTTACTATGCCCAGATCATGTATGGAATCAGAATCAAAAGCGTTGGATTCTTGTCAAGGATTTGAATGTCTTTGCAATCTTCATAAGCCTAAAGTGTCACTCATCAACTCTCTGCCTTGGACCAAAGTGTATGGAGTAAATTTTTAAAGTATTTTTTTAACCAGATTTTTTTTTTCTAGACTAGTTGCCTAAGCAAGGCTAAATAACCCAGTCTTCAACTCTATTTATCCATAACTGGGGGTAGAACTGATTGATTCATGCTTTTCCCAAGGCCACTAATGCAAAGTGAAATGCAAACAATTTCATCCAGGATTTGAACTCTGATCAACAATTTCATTTCCTTTGACAACAAATGTTGCACTAGCTGTACTTTTGATCAGAGCATAGTATCTGTTAATAGTTATGAATGGAAGATGATAACTATCTAATCTTTACTTATATAGAGCAGAAATTAGCCTTATTAGAGTACAGTATACATTGGAATAAAAAATTGACTTTTCAATTCTGAAATAATTGTGTGTGTGTGTGTGTGTGTGTGTGTGTGTGTGTGTGTGTGTGTGTGTGTGTGTATTTATATATATATATATATATATATATATATATATATATATAAACAGGTTTGGTTGAATACCACGGATTGTTTAGAATTTTCAAGTGAAGACGTACAAGTCTTCTTACTTCTGGGTCAAGTTGGTATATAAAAATACCAATAAAAACCATTTACAATTCCACAAAGCAATAACTATAAAAAATTAAAAAAACACTATAAATGAAATAGCATTCACCACAAGTATAAACGTATTAAATGTATTCTATAAATAACAACCCATCCTAACATAATGAACCAAACCCATCTATAATTTATGAATAAAAAAAAAGCCACTCCAAAAAAATATAAAAACGATCTAACACAATCCCCAAAGATGACCAGTCGAAAGCGCTTGGGCTAATATAGGGTTTTTTTTTACGAACTAGACCCAGAAGTGAGAAGACTAGTAAGAAGACTTGACCATCTCTACTTGAAGATTTTGAAAAAGAAATAATCTGCTGTATTCAATCAAACCTGTTTAGATAATGATTTGCTACCTAAGTATACAGTATATACATACATATATATATATATAGCGTTTTGCATGTCTAGCCACCCTGGAGAGTTATAATACAATGAAACAGTTTATCTGTGGATGACAATATATATGCAACCCCCCGGTGTGGGGTTGAGCACTTTGGTGAAGAAATTAACAGTTGCCACTCACGTAATGCAAAGCTCTTCTAATGAATTGAGCACTTTGGTATCCAATAGTATAAAGTGTAAACAAACGAAAGTTAATACATATATACGTTAAATTCCCAAGCTGATGCCGATTCACAGGCCTGGCTTCAGAGTATGTAATCAGCCTGATGTAAAGTGAGGGAGGTTTCGATCCTACCTTGAAGCATCTCATGTGTCTAGCTACACTGAAAAGTTGTGATACAACGAAACAGTCAGTCTGTAGATGATTATATATATATATATATATATATATATATATATATGAATCTGATTGAGATATGAGAGAAAAATTAATTGGAAACAAAAAAAAAATGCCCCCATCAATATAGTTTTATATTCTATCAACTTGTTCTTTGTATTATTTTGTAATAATTCTTTCAGAAAGGCATGAATTTCAAATTTTTATTACTTTATTTAACTACTGTCCATTTTTAACAGCAAACATCTTGTTACCAGTACACAAAGCAATAACTGTTGCTATGGAATTAAATGTGAGAATTGACAAGGCAAATAGTTAATCAAATCTGTTTCTAATATTTTTTAGTCAAATAAAAACAGAACTGGATTGAAGACTCCTTATATTTATTTGAACTTTACGTGTCAACTTAATGGTATGTCATTATATAATTACTTGACAATTCTCTTTTTTACATATTTTTTTTTTTTATCATACAAGAGTCATTCAATAAATAAGAAAAAATTTTTTGAACAAAAGCAAAATGAATTTTCTTTTATAAATGTAAATTCTGCATTGTTTGAAATTGATTTATAGCAAAAATTATTTTCGTCTTGCAAAAATATTTGTTTTGAGTCTATTCAAAATGGCAGCAAATTAAACAGACTGCTCCAGGATTGAACAGAAGCCTATCATTAAATATTTGGTGGCTGAAAAGTGCAAACCATGTGAAATTTATTAAGTTTTGGTTGCAGGGAATTGTAAATAGTCATGCTGACAATTTTCTGGGATATGAAAGAAACCCTTGACTATTGATTTTCTTGAAAAAAGTGCCACTGTTAATAGCACTTCTTATTCTCAATTCCTTAGACAAATTTCACCTAATTTATTGAATGACTTTCTTATTTGGTTTTATATAATTTATAGCATAGTACAAAAAAAATGACTCAATTGTTTATGCATGGATCAACAATTCTGCCTAAGATTAGAGCAAGGATCACCAAAGTGATATGAAACCATGCGGACTAACCAAGTCATTGATAAATGTTTGGGATTCAGAAGAGGGGGTTGACAAATATTGGTAAGGGTCAGAAGCAGAAATTAGGAAATACAAATAGACTGATTAATCTACCTACATCAAATTGACAGCAAACAGATTCTCTTCTCTGTATATTTCCTTATATATATATGACATTTATTTTTCATGGCATATTTTCACATAGTTTGATTTAAATTTATTATTTTTATAGGGAAGGCCAGAATTCAGGCAGCTGTACTCATGGAAATTCCACTTTTTTATAATTTTCTTTTTTATTTTGATAAATGAATTTATAGATGAACTTTTTAAAACCATTATTAGATTTTTAAGAATTGAAATTCTTTTAATCAATTATCATTATATATTTGTTACTCCTTACTTGTGTCATTGCAAAATAAACAAATAAATAAAGACAATCAGACCAGTTCAGATTTCATCATCATTATATCGTGCTGGTAGCACGGATATCCCTGACCCTCTCTCGCCACTCCTCCCTATCGTTCATCACCCTAGGCAGGTCTTCAGGACAACATCCCGTATCCTCACATAGCTGCTGAATGTATGTTCGTGCTGGTCGTCCTGCTTTTGCACGGCCATGTGTGGGGGTCCATAAGAGTACATCTCTTATGAGTTCGTCCCTGCTTCTCCAGCAGTGTCCTGCATGTCTGGTTCATCTAACTTGAATAGTTTTCATGATAGGGGGCAGGTGGCCGTACAGTTGGTGTCTTGTGGGGTGTTGTCGCCAGGACTTGTTTAAGATTGCACGCAGCATTCTTGTGTAATTGCCGCCTAGCTTCTTCTCCAGCCGTTTTGTTAGCGTCCATATAGTGCAGCCATATAGCAGTATCGATGTGACCCCTGCCTGGAAGAAACTGCATTTCATTTTATCGGTTAGGTCTGATTTCCATATAATCGATAGCCTATTGATAGCTATCCATGCTTTCGTTAACCTGGTTTCGATGTCCTTTTCGGTTGATTTGACGCTGCTTATTTTATTTATTGATGTTCTGGTTTATTTTTATTTACTAATGAATGATTACTGAGAGTTTTGATAAAATTGAATAATTCATTGTAAGGCTTTTATTTATTGATTTATTTATTTCATCATCATCATCATCATCATCATCATCAACAACAACAACAACCATCATCATCATCATCATTATTCTGGTTTATTTTTATTTACTAATGAATGATTACTGAGAATTTTAATAAAATTGAATAATTTATTGTTAGACTTTTATTTTTTATCTATTTATTTATTTATTATTATTATTATTATTTATAATAATAATAATAATAATAATAATCATCTTCATCATCATCATCATCATCATCTCAGGAGAACTAGAAAACAACTCAAGACAAAACTCTCTTGCTGAAACCTTATCAAAGGAATAAATACCTGGGCTGTAACTCTCATTAGATATTCCAGACCCTTTCTCAAGTGGACCAGAGACAAACTTAAACAAATAGACCAAAGAACAAAAAAACTAAACACAATGCATAAGGCATTACATCCCAGAGACGACGTTGACAGACTATATGTTTCAAGAAAAGAGGGAGGAAGAGAACTTGCCAGCATTGAAGACATTGTTGACGCATCGATACAATGACTCAAAGACTATATACAAAAATACGATGGAAGACTGATTACAGCTATCAGAAGCAATACTGATAACACGATGGACAACAAAATGACAATAACTAGGAAACAAAAAAGGGTAGGAAAGCAACTCTATGGGTGTTTTAAATGACCAATAAACAACATCTCACATGACAAAACCCAGACATGGCTAAGAAAAGGAAACTTTAAGAAACAGAATCTCTCCTTATAGCAGCACAAAACAACACCATTAGAACCAATCATATCAAAGCCAGAATAGTAAGATGCAGCAAAATAGCAAATGTAGGATATGCAGTGCGAGATGAAACCATCAATCACATAATAAGCGAATGCAGGAAATTAGTGCAGAAGGAATATAAGACTAGACATGACTGGGTGGGCAAAGTGATCCACTGGGAGATGTGCAAGAAGTTTAAATTTGACCACACCAACAAATGGTGTATGCCCAACCCTGCACCTGTCCTAGAAAATGACACACGTAAATTCCTATGGGACTTTGACATACACACAGATTACCTAATCTCGGCCTGAAAACCAGACCTAATAATAATCAACAAAAAGAAGAGAACTTGCAAAATTGTTGACTTTGCTGTTCCAGCTGGCCATAGAATAAAACTGAAAGAATGTGAAAAGAAGGATAAGTACCTTGACTTTGCTAGCAAATTGAAAAAAACTATGGAAGATGCAGGTGACAATTATACCAATTGTAATTGGTGCATCTGGAACAGTAACTAAAGGTTTACTAAAGGAACTGGAGGACTTGGAAGTTGGTGGACGAGTGGAGACCATCCAAACTACTAATTATTGAAAATGGCCAGAATATTGAGAAGAGTTCTGGAGACTTGAGGAGACTTGCTGTCACTCAAACTCCTATGAAAGACCATCTGCTAATGCTGATGTGAAAAACTCTGAGTAAATGATAATATAATAATAATAATAATAATAATAATAATAATAAGAAGAAGAAGAAGAAGAAGAAGAAGAAGAAGATTAGACATGACTGGGTGGGTAAGGCACATCTCCCAGTGAATCACTGGGAGATGTGCGAGAAATTGAAAATTGACAATACAAATAAATAGTATATGCACAACCCAGCACCTGTCCTAAAAAATGAATCACATAAACTCCTATAGGACGTTGACTTACAAACGGATCACCTAATCTTAGCCAGAAGACCAAACCTTATAATAATCAACAAAAAAAGAGAACTTGCAAAATTGTGAACTTTGCTGTTCCGGCTGACCACAGTATAAAACTGAAGGAAAGTGAAAAGAAGGATAAGTAACTGGACCTAGCTAGGGAATTGAAAAAACTATAGAACATGAAGGTGGAGATTATATCAATCATGATTGGAGCTTTTGGTACAGCAACTAAAGGATTATTAAAGAGACTGAAGGACTTGGAGATTGGAGGATGAGTGGAGACCATCCAAACTACTGCATTATTGAGAATGACCAGAATACTGAGAAGAATCCTGGAGATTTGAGGAGACTGGCTGCCACTCTAACACCAGTGAAAAACCATCAGCTAAAATAGATGTGAAAAACTCTCAAGGAGTAAATAATAATTGAAGCATCACATTTTTTTGTTAAGAAATAAATTTTGAAAATAAGAGTTCATCATTTCTTTCTTTTACACATTTGTCAATCTCAGTCCATTTCTTTCTCTTTATCTGCACTCTCATCCCATTTTTACTCCCTTTATTTTTTCATTCTGTTCACTGAAGCAGATGATAACAATCTGATATACAGCATTATCACTTTCCCACTATCTTTTCCCTTTTCTTTTTCTTATATTTGCTTTTTTTTCTCTTTGAAGTGGGGTGTGTTGTTTTCTTCCCAGCTTTTGCTTTTAATCAAAATAGAATGGTTCATTATTTAACTTAGATGAAGACAGGATCAGTATAGTATCCATGTACTCTATCTAACTTAGTATTTTCAAGTTAATTTTACTGTATTGTTTGAGCATCAAAATGTTGATATAGTGAATACATTACTTGCTTGATTACTTTCAGGTTAGACATTACAATCAGAATTCAATGTCAATTTTATAAAATCTTTTTGACTTAATTTAGAAATAAACATAAAAAAATTCATAGTTTTCTTTATCATATATAATGCTACATGAACCAATTTCCATTTGTGTTTTTACTGATAGATGACATTTTATTAATTAAGTTGTGTATTACTGAGTTTTTTTTTTTATGAGGATCAAAATGTCAATACCAAAATCTTCAACATACGATTATATTTTAGTATCTGTGCACTTTGCCAAGGATCAAAGTGTCTTTTCCCAGAGCTTCTAACTAACATCTGAGAACAGTATCTGTGTACTTTGCCTTGGATCAAAGTATTACTCTCTCATATTTCTACCAAGGAAAAGTGTGTTGTACCTGCACTTTATGCCTCAAATCAAAGTGTCCCATTCTAAAAAAAATTTTGCTTTTTTTTTAAAAATCTCCCCATTTCTTTTATTTAAAGACCGTTCAAATTATGCAATTTCATTTTTTATCATAAAAGGATTGCAAGTTTATTTTTGGTTACAGAGCTTCAATACTACAGTTTTGATATCTATCAACCTTGCAATGTTCTCCGAGGACATAATTATTTTTTTCTGCAACTTATCTAACTATATACATAAATTTTTATCAAGTATGATAGCAAATTTCTCAGTACATATGTATATGTATTATATACATTACTACAAATACCAGCTCCTTGACCTAGTGGGTAGAGTATTCACCAATGATCAGGGAGACATGGGTTCAATCCCAGGTTACATCATACAAAAGACTTTAAAATTGGTACTTGATGTTTCTTGGCTTAACACTCAGTAATATAAAGTATGTATCAAGGGTAAAGTGGAGCAATTCAGGGAAAGGAGTAGTGCCCTCCCCTTACACCTCTGTGTAGTAGCTGTTGAAAAAAGAGCCTTCTGGTCACCCTTGACTACAGTTGCCAACTTTACTTACTTATTTTACTGCATATAAATAAGTGCATCTCTAACAAATTTTTGAATAAAAAGTTGTTTTTCAAAATTAAAGATTCCAGCATTTTTTTATTTCTTGTGGAACATTATACAATCAACACAGACACCATTATTCATTACCAAACTATATGACCTTGGAATTTGGTAAACAAAACATGAATATGCAACAGTTCTAAAAATAAGGACATTCTTCCAATCTTCAGATGTGTCAGTACTGCTGAATGGTTGCACTTAAATGAAAACCTTTTGGAAAAAGCTAGAAAGCAAATACACAAGGATGTTGCATGCTGTTTTGATCGATTCCTGTAAGCAGCACCCTACAAAAACAGCCATTATACAACCACTTATTACCCATCACACAAATCATCCAAGTATTTTGGTTATTTCTAGAGAGATAAAGAAGAATTCATAAACAATGTCCAAATTTGGCAACTCTCAAAAATTCACATTCATCAGCTATGTGTGGACACTAAATGCCATCTAGAGGACCAATCACTAAAGTTGGATGCAGACAGAATTAAAAGAATTCACACTGTTGGTACATCTTGATGATGAATATATACATATTTAGGCAATTTTATTCTTGGTTACAGAATTTCGGTGTTTCAGAGTTTGATCATTGCTAGTATCTAATGATATCCGTTTTGATTGTATGGTATCCAACAAGAAAGATAAATTCTTACTACCTTTGATTTAGAAGAGAATTAGGCTTTCAAAAAACCGTTGGAGTGTTGTTTTTTATGGGTGACTGTAATTAAAGTCTGGCCTATGTAGTTTTTGAAGACTTAAAAGTTAATAATGTATGGAAATAGAAGACTTAAAATGGTTTGGTTTGATTAGGTTTTATGGCATATCAACCATTGTAAGTTATTCAATGCCAAATCTGGTTTATTTTTATATATTAGATATATAAACATTAGTCAACAAAGTTAAATAGTTCCAAGTTCACTAAGAATTCAATTAAACCTCAAACATTTGTTTACACACAGTTAAATGAGAAAATTGTTCTATTTCAAACAATTCAATTTAGCATAATTCAAAGTTAAATAGTTTCAAGTATTGCTATGTAAACAATTCAATTAAGTACCTGCCATTAATTTACACACAGTTAAATTATCAAACAGTTCTTTTTTAAACAATTCAATTTAGCATAAGTTATTTGTTTTCACTCAGCTTAAATGTCAAACAGTTCTATTTGACCCATAGGAACCTTTCAGGTGCTATCACTCAAGGCCAGAGTGGACCTGGGAGCAATGGCAATAAAGGGGTAATCCAATTCCCCAAAGCTCTAGTATTACTGGAACCTAACCATCAGATTGTTTAGTGTCATATCCAGGATACTCACTGGTGGCGGTAGAGGTGGTGGGGTTACCCCCTGCAGAGATGCAGTCTGTGTATTCTACTGCCCTAGCTGACTGGGCTCAGAATACTTAAAACTTAATAAAGTTAGGGAAAAATTAGTGTCTATGGCCCTCTGTTGGCTATTGCTTGTGTAACAAATGTAAACACAGCAACACAATTTTTTTCTGTCTTGATTTTCCTACAAGCAGAAAAAGTCATAGACAAAAGTGATCATTTTGATTTCTAGCTGGAAAATTCTCAGTGAGATGATTAATTGATTAATTTTAACAGCATGTAAATTTGTCATGGGTTATTTTATGCTGAGACATTAGGAAATCACATTCATATTCACATTTTTTGTATTGTTGTTTCTTAAAAGTTTTTTGGTAGACAGTTATATTGGTTCAAGTATTACTATTTAGTACTAATTTATACACAATTATATGATTTCAAAGAATTATTACTAATTAATAATAATAGTCATTTGTTTGTACACAGTTATAGGATTTCAAGCCTCTAATGATAAAAATCCTAAGTAAAAAAATTATAGCTTCAAGTAACGATTCTTAATACAAATAATTTACAATTAAATAGTATATTGTATTTCTATCTAATATGTGATTTAAACAGGTCCACTTGACCTATAGATGGGATCCTAACAGGTACAACTACTTAAGGTCTCTGTGGACCTGGGAGTAATGTCAATGAAGGGATACTCTGCAGTGGATACACTCAGTGTATTTTAAGCTTCACTGACAGGGCATTTGAGGATTTGAGCTTTATAGTGAATGTCTCTAAATTTCAAGATGATTAAAAACTTTTTGGTATATCTCTCTGGTAAATGTCATTAAATCTCAAAACCATTAAAATCTTTATGATACAACTTTATGGAATATCATTAAATATCATGACAAAATATGACATATTTTTGATGAATGCTGTTAAATTTTACAGCCATTAAATTCCCAAAATTATAAACCAAGAATTAGCATAAAAACTGTCATAGACAAACCAAAAGAATTACAAAGAATAGAAAAATATGAAAACATAAGATGAAAAGAGAGATTGATTGATATATTGATTTTCATGACGTGTCAACCTATCTAGAGTTATTTCATGCTTAGAACATAGGGAATTATGTTCATTGTATGTTCATATTTACATTTTTTGAGTAGTTCTTTCTAAAGAGGTTTTTTGGCACATCAAATACAAATAATTTTTAAACAAATCTATTTCACTCATTGATCAAACCCTAAAAGGTGCTAACACTCAAGGTTGGAGTGAATCAGAGAAAAATAACAATGAAAGGGTACTCCACACTTCCCAGATCTTCAGAACTGGAGCTCCATCATCATCTGTAGTTTAGAGTCATATCCAGGGCACCACTTTTTAGAGAGGTTCTTACCTCTATAAAGAGAATGCAGTCAAGTCTATTTTAAGCCCAACCAATAGGGCAGATGAAAAGAGAGAAAGATGACAAAAGAATTATAAAGGACCTAATAAGGAAAAATAAGTGAGAATATATAAAGAAATGTTCCTATAAGAAAGAAAAATTACTGAATGAAATCAGAAACAATATTGGATTAGAAGAGTGAAATAAAAGGTTTGGTTGGACATTCACCTCTGCCCAACATCCCTGGTATCAATCATGCACCCTCATTTGAAGGAGTGACTCACCTTGGCAAAACTGAATTCTTGCCAAAGTAGCCAAGCCTTGGCTTGAGCCTCATCAGTTGGATCTGAGATATAAAAGAAGGTGTTGTAAGGGTTGGAGAAAAGCTTAAGCCTATATTAGTTTCATGTCCTTCTCTAAGAAAAAGACAGCTTTTTAAATGGACACTAAGCAAAATCGAAAGTGAAAGTGAAAGTAGAAGTAAAAAGGGGTGTGGCAGGCAAGCAATCTGGCAGCGGTCAAGTTTTGGCTGGATCCAAAAAGTTGGGAGTAGGTGTGGGATGCCAGGGTGGGGTATGAGATTTTTGTGAGGCAGGGATGGTTGGTGGAGCAAAGAGAAAAGGACAGTTTTGGAAGGGAGACAGATATAAATGTATTATAGATGTGTGGAGACATGATGGTGGCAAATTATATAATGATATTTCAAAAGTGAAGGACTTTAAATATCGTTCAGTTCATTAGTTGCCATAATGGCTGTGCAGGACTTATGACACATAGTAAATATCTTTGGCAAGTTTTGAAAATGAAGGAAAGAGAATAAAAATGAAACAAATATTTTGATGAAGAAATGAAGGTAAATGCAGAAGAAAAGGAAGAAGAACCAAGAGAGAGAGAGAGAGAGAGAGAGAGAGAGAAAGAAAAGAATTAGAGATGAAAGAAAGTAAAAAAACAATTAGTGAATATGATGGAGGGTGAAGTAGAAAAGAGAAGGAAAGGAAGAAAAAGAGATAAAAACAGCAAGATGATATGAAAGAAAATAAATGTTGAGAGAAAGGGAAAAAAAGAAAGAAACAGATGAAGAAAAAGACAGTGTGAAAGACAAGGAGGGCTAGAAGAGTAAGAAAGAAAAAAAAAGAAAAAGAAAAAAAAGAAAATGCATGAATTAGATAGGGGATGAGATGAGAAAGAAAAAAGGAAAGGAAATAAAGGAAGAAAGAAATGAAAGAAAGAAAGAAAGGTGGAGAAAAAAGAGAAAATGAAGAATAGAATGGAGATTGAGTTGGGGAAAGAAAGAGAAATAAAGAAGAGGAAAAAATATATGTGAGGAAAGGAGAAATGAAAAGATTATCATTAACTAGCATTGTTTCCATACAGCCTAGAATTTGAGAGTATAATCTGTGCACTCGGTCCTCATGCAGAGTGTTACACTCAGATTATCCGCCACTGATCAGCATAGTACCTGTGCTCTTCGTCTTAATTATTCAACAAGTTAATTTTTCTGTACTATTCAAGCAGCAGCTTATTGACACAATTGATATAAAATTTACTTTGTTCCCTCCAATTCAGATGTTTAATCTATTTCATTTTATATATCTATTTGTATTATTGTGACTGAAGTTATACTCAAAGGAACAAAGTGACATAGAAAAATTTATATTAAATGACTGGAACATGAATATGTATACACACACACACACACACACACACATATATATATATATATATATATGTATATTCACCGGCCCATTATTCTAGTGGGTAGAATGTGTGCCAACGGCCCGGAGACTGGGGTCCAATCCCAGGTTAAGTTATACCAAAGACTCAAACGATGTTACTCGATACCTCCTTGTTTAACACCCAGTATTATAAGATATATATCAAGGGTAAAGTGGAGAAATCCAGTGAAAGGAGTAGCACCCTCCCCTACACTTTGGTGAAGTAGCTATAGCAATGGGAGCTTTTGGGTCACGCTCAACTTCGATCCCCAACTTTACAACTTATATATATATCAGTAATTCTGATTGATAGATTGATTTTAGTAGTATGTAATCATGTTTAGGTTTATTTATGCCAAGAAGTTAGGGAATTATATTCAAATTTACATTTTTTGTATACTTGTTTAAGACTTTGTTTTTTTTTTGCACACAGTCCTAATGTATATTAATAATTTCTAAACTGATCTAGTTGACCCATTGATGGGATGTTAACAGGTACTGTCACTCTTGGTCAGAGTGGACCTAGGAGTATTGGTAATGAAGAGGCACTTCACACTCCCCAGAGCACCAGAACTGGAGCCTCAGTATCAGATGTAGTTTATTGCCATACCCAAGACATCCCTTTTGAGAGGGGATTAGCACTTCTGCCAAAGATTAGAGGATATTATCTGTGTACTCAGCCTTAAATCAGATGACACTACCCTGAACTTTAGGCGATCATCTGACAATCGTATCTGTTCCTTGTCCTCCTCAGGATATACATATATATGAAATTGTAAAAATAGAATTATGAAAATATAAATTCAAAAAATGAATTTTTAAAATTATAATAATTTGAACATTCTTATATAATTTCAGACTGACAAAGTTTAAATTAAGATTAATTATAATACAACAAAAAACAAACAATATTGAAAAAAGATTTGTGTAGTTTTTATCAGACATATAAACTAACATTATACAACAGAATTACCAAACTTAGTTACTTGTAATGGATACTAAAAACATTTGTACTAAAATGTTTTTTGCCTTTCAAATTTCAATCCTGTATGAGGCTGTTTGTGTTTCTCTTCATACTCATGTCATAGGGAAAGACAGGAATACTTGTTCTCCTTTCCCCAAGCTATAGGTAAATAGTTGGGCATATTGATTAGACAACCAGTCTAGGACAAGAAAAACCCTTAATTCAAACCAGCAGCAGATCACTTAACAAAGTCACTTTGTATCACATGGTAGAGAAATTAGGTAAATACATTATCAAACTCTTTTAACTTTAGAGAAAAGATAATCTAGAAAAATTTTCTTTCAAAGAGTACCCTATTGGTTTTAACTAATCTTTGCTTTTGGGGTGACATTACAAAGAGAAAAGAAAAAACTTAACAATACCAAGAATAATTGTTTTTCATGCATGAATGAAAAGTCTGTTGCAAATTGGTCTGCTATACCTGTCTTCAAAGAAAGTGCTATTGTATTATTCATAAATTGTAATAATATATTTATCTAATGTTTTAGCATACAAAGAATGTTGCCTGTGTGTCTAGTTGTGGAATGCATTTCACACCCATGAACCCAGAAGGTAAAGGGTTAATTTATATATATCACTTTATCCGAATTAACCCACCAAAAAGTATCTAAACATATTTTTCCTCACTTTGTCTTCCATTCAGTCCATGGGGAAGATGGATAAATACATACCTCCAACTACTAAATGGTCTCTCACCTAAATACAAGGAGGTGTTTCCATGATGTAATGGTTAAAGTATTGCCCTGCAAAATCATAGTAAGTTAGTTTGAATTCTTTTACAATTAATTTTGGTCCAATACCAGGCCATGGGCCTAGTGAGTTGAGTGTTTCCCAATAGTCCAGGAAACTGGAGTTCAATCCCAGGTCGAGTCATACCAAAGACTCAAAAAATTGTACTTGATGCCGCCTTGCTTAACATTCAGTATTATAACCTAAGGATCAAGGGTAAAGTGGAGCAATCCAGGAAATGGAGTAGCGCCCTCCCCTACACTTCAGTGTTGTAGTTACTGAAAAGGAAGCCTTTGGATTACCCTCGACTAAGATTGCCAACTTTACTTTTTTTTACTTTACCTTTGGAAACGGTATGAACCCACCCAATCTCCCAGCTATAGATTAAATAGTTCCACTACTGTTCTTCTAAAGGATGGATTTGGCATTAACTTAGCCACAAAGATTGATGTGCCATAAAGCAATGAAGTCAAACCAACCACCTTAGTATTGTAAAGGCTTATTGATGCTTAACATTGATAATATGTTGAGAACTGGCACTTTCAATGCCTTGACCATAAGTAATGGTTCTGATTTCTGTATACATTCAAATTTGTTCTCTAATTCCAATTTGCAAGAAAACAGATTCAATCTTTTTATCTTGGTCATATGAAGTGGGGGCAGTTTTTTTTTTTTACTTCAATCTGAATATCTATTCAACAAAACAAGAGATGAATTTTACTCCCAAAAGAATGTTGCTATTCCCCAGGAACCAACATATTCTCATGGATAAATGGTGATTGAGATATCAAGGAGCAATGACCTCCTTCTTGGAAGAAGAAGAAGAAGAAGAAGAAGAAGAAGAAGAAGAAATGATTTTTTCGGTATATCATGAAATGATTGAAACCAAGTCTTCAGGATATGGCATCTTAAATACAAGACACTTAACAATATAACCCACTCAACTATTCAAAATTTTCTTTAAAAAAAACTTTTATCTAGCTATTAAAATGATTAGTGTTTCTTTTGAAGAATACTCAGAAATATTCACCTTATTCTTCAGATAATATACATATACTCATCCATACACACACACATATTATATATATATATAATATATATATATATATATATATATATATATATATATATATATACTAATGCCAACATTCAAAAGTGTTTCCAACTTTTCTGTGCTTTATTTTTAACATTTTTTGTCCCTTGTCTGAAAAGAATTGTCTTTGTCCATTCAATTATAGGTTACCTGCAAAGACATTAAAATTAATAGGAAAGTATACTTACAGCTTTTGGTGAAAACTATTTTGCAGTCTCATATTTTAATCTTGATAATAGGGTAAGTTTTATTTGATCAAAATTTTAATGTTTTGCTAGCAATTTAAATAACTAAAGGGAATAACATCTTTATCATTTAAATACATTTAACATCTCTTTTTTGTTTTTTTATGGGTTTATAGGTTTTTTAATAAATTCTCTTTCATTTTTTATTTCACAAATGACAATTAAAATTCCATAGATAAAAAATGAACCAAAAGTCTTTATAATCCAGCAAAGTTAATGAGAGGTGGGAGAAAAAGAAAAGATTTTTAAAATCTTCAAATAGTATGGAAAAAATAAAATAAAAATCTTCTTTGTTAAAGGATAATGAAAAGTAGAAAATAAAAGAATAAATATAAAAAACAAAAGCTCAAAAATAAAATGTTTTGCAAAAATATAAAGTAATTAAAATAAGTATTACTGTAAAAAAAAAGGATAAAAATTAAAATCAGAGAGAGAGAGAGAGAGAGAGAGAGAGAGAGAGAGAGAGAGAGAGAGAGAGAGAGAGAGAGAGAGAGAGAGAGAGAGAGAGAGAGAGAGAGAGAGAGAGAGAGAGAGAGAGAGAGAGAGAGGAGAGAGAGAGAGAGAGAGAGAGAGAGAGAGAGAGAGAGAGAGAGAGAGAGAGAGAGAGAGAGAGAGAGAGAGAGAGAGAGAGAGAGAGAGAGAGAGAGAGAGAGAGAGAGAGAGAGAGAGAGAGAGAGAGAGAGAGAGAGAGAGAGAGAGAGAGAGAGAGAGGAGAGAGAGAGAGAGAGAGAGAGAGAGAGAGAGAGAGAGAGAGAGAGAGAGAGAGAGAGAGAGAGAGAGAGAGAGAGAGAGAGAGAGAGAGAGAGAGAGAGAGAGAGAGAGAGAGAGAGAGAGAGAGAGAGAGAGAGAGAGAGGATGATATTTGAAAGAAGAATATGGTGAAATAAACTTTAACTGAGATCGGTGTTCAAATACTGGTAGGAGAACAAAATAAAAACAATGAAAATGCTGATTTTCTAGGGAGAAAGAATGATGCAAAATAATATTTCTTAATAACCATCTCACACATCCTATCTTTTCTAATTTGGCCTTTTGCTATACACAGCTATAATGAAGGAAAGACTAAAGGAATAATGAAAGACCTTATGAAAGAGTGGGTATGATCTAAGAGGAATGAGAAAGAAAGATAAAGTTTTAGACAGTTGGGAGAAAGATACCGAAAAAAGGATTTGTGGAAAAGTAAAAAGAGTTTTCAGATACTGACAGACAGGAAGAGATACAAAAAATGAATACAAAGGTAGTTAGAGGAGAGAAAAAAATCAGGTAAAAATGAGAAAATAAAATATTAAATCAAAATAAAGCAAATAAAAATTAAATTTGCCAAAAACCATGAAAGATCTAAAAATTAAAAGAAAATAAAGTAGATTAAATTCTTCAAAAAAAAAGACAAAAGGAAAAAAATGAGACTCAACCCAAAAAATACATTAAAGAAAAATACAAGAAAGGCAAAAAGTTGAAGAAGATTAACAAATAAATAAAAACTGAGATACAGACAGACAGGAAAAGGTACTAAAAATAGATAAAAAGGATATAAAATGAAAGATGAGAGGAAAAAAGAAGGTAAAAAGGAGAAGTTTGAATATCAAATAAAAATAAAAGAAATAAAAATTAAATTTGGTAAAAACATTGAAAGAATTAAAAATTAACCAAAGAAAATAAAATACATAAAATATTTTTTGAAAAACTGAAAAAAGAAGACTTAACAAAAAAAATAAATTAAACGAAATAATAGAAAAAAATAAAACTTGAATAAAATTAACAAATAAATAAAAACTTAGGACAGAGGATATAAAAAATATAAAGCCAAAAATAAAGCAAAATAAAACAAAACTAAACAAAGAACTCAAAAGAAACAACATTAAAAGGAGGAGAGAAACATTTTTTAATTATATGGTTCAAAAAATGTTCAAAAACAACAATTTTAAAGAAACAAAATAAAAAAAATTTTAAAAAAACAACTAAAAGAAAAAAGACAAAGTTGTTGAAAAGTTACAAAACAATAACACAAAACTATCAGCAAAAATCTACTGTTAAACAACAAATAAAATAGAATCTAAAGAAATAATCTGAAAACCATTGAAAAACAAATGAGAAAATTAAGTGTTTAAGCCATGAAAAGAAATGGAAAAAACAAATAAATAAAACAAAGAAAATCAAAGCCTCAGAAAAATAAGATATAAAGCAAATAAACTGAAATATGATATAAATTATATAATTTCTATGTATGTTTGCTTGTAGGGTCACACTATTGTCTTAATCTAAAACTTATGATAGACTGGTTCATTGGGAAAAAAGGTGGATAGCAATGAAGAACAAACTAAAATTGACTCATAACACTTTTGCCCACTTTTAAAGTGAATTAGAGAGAGTTGGTGAATGAGGGAAAAAAAGAGTAATGGTTGGTTTCTTTGTTTTAATGGCTAATCAGCCTTTGTGGATTATCTCATGCCAAAGCCATCCTTGTAGAAAAACAGTAGTGATTCTATTTAACCCCTTGTTCAGAGGGATAAGAGGGTTCCTAACTTTTCCAAGGGTATTAGTCCAAAAGTGAATTTAATAGCATAACTGGAATTTGAACTTGCTTACTATACTATCACAGTCCAGCATACTACCCATTATACCATGTGTACTCCTCAGAAAGAAAGTGTAAGCGGTAGACTGAAAGAAAAGGTGTGTGTGTGTGTGTGTGTGTGTGTGACTTAAAGAAAGAGCAATATAGTGAGTAATTAAGTGATTTTAAATCACTTGAAGTGAAATAAGTCAGAACATTTAAAAGATTCAGCATGGCTGTCAAGTTGTACATCCTTGATTGGTGTCGAAATTCTGGGGGAGATGTATGCCGAAGAAGAAGAGGATTTTAAAGAAATGAAAAATGAAATAAGAAAGAGAAAGAACGGATTCTAATCTCAGAAGTTACAAGAGAGAGAGAGAGAGAGAGAGAGAGAGAGAGAGAGAGAGAAGATGGTACAATGAAAGAAAAAGTAGAAAAAGGACAGATACTAATCTCAGGAGTTGTATGAGAGAGAGAGAGAGAATTAGAGAGAGAAGATGGTAAAATGAAAGAAAAGCCAGAGAAAGAATGGATGTTAATCTTAAGAGTTATTTGAGAGAGAGAGAGAGAGAGAGAGCAGATGATAAAATGAAAGAAAAGATAGGGAAAGGAGGCATATATAAATTTATGTCTGGAGTTGTAAAAAAGGGTGTGAGAGAGAAAAGGATGGCAAGAGAAGAAAGAGAGTGATAGAAATAAAGCAAAAAACAAAAACAAAAAAACTTTTTAATGTTTTGTAAAGACTTGAAGATGATGGGATTATGATTTTTGAAACAACTATTTACAAATTTACAAATGTTATTTATTTCCCTTGGGAATTAGTCTAAAGGGAAACACAAATAGCCTCATCCAGGTTTTGAACTTGGTTCGTTTATTCCATTTCCTACACAGATAACTGTAATGCTATAGGAGAGAGGCAAACTTGAATGTAAGGCCATAGATGGGTAGACAAACTTGAATTTAATGCTATAGATAAATAAACAAACTTGAATGTAATGAGATAGATAGATAGATAGATAGATAGATAAACTTAAATGTAATCTGAGATGTAGTGAAGAATCTATGCATTTTAGTGTTGATCAAGGCATGTATAATATAACTGCTACCATCATAGGAATGAAATCAGCAACCCAACTTCAAATCTTGAATGAGATTCTTTGTGTTTCCTTTAACACTAATGACCTTAGGAAAAATATAATTTCATCTGTTTTCCTGACAAGTTTGGTTTAACAGTAAAAGAGACTGAATTTCAAACTTGGTTAGGCAACCAATCTATGAGAAAAAAAATTCGTAAATTCAAAATAGTTCTACTCCACTTAAAAATTGACCTTTTCTCTCATTCAGAGGGGTTGGTTTCTATATAACATCTGCATAAGTGATAAGAATCTCCATTCTTCAAAAGAGAACGGCAGCAACAAAACATTATTATGTGACCCCTATTAAATGTCAAAAAATGTCTTTAAAAAACCATTAGCATTAGTTTGTATTTATAGCTGAAAGTGTGACACACATGAATAATAAATAGTAACTAACAAAAGGTGATTACGTTGGGATTTTTTATGTTTTTTTGTAGGTTATTTAATGCTAAATTCTGTTGCTATAGGTTAATACATATATGATTTGTTAATGAATAGTTTGTTGGTACCAATTTTAAACAAGCCATTGCTCATTTTTTTGTACACAGTTAAATTATTTCAAGTATTGCAATCCAACACTAATAGTTTTCTTTGCTCATTGTTAAATGGTTTCAAGTATTGCTATTTCCAACTAGTATTTTTATTCAACAATATTTGTTCATTTGCACACAGTTAAATGGTTTCAGGTATAGTAAATAATTAAATATTTCTATCTGACCCATCAATGGGAATCTAACAGGTTCTACACTCTGGGTCAGAGTGGACCTAGGAGTAATGACAATGGAGAGGTACTCCACATTCCCCAAAGTTCCAGGACCGGAATCTTACCATCAGATTGTTTAGTGTCATATCCAGAACATGCATTAGTGTTTTTTTTTAATCCCTCAGCAGTTATACATTTGGCATATTTTACAGTTCAAAGATAAAAAAAATAAGAGACCAGGCAATTCAAAACAAGTGGCCAGTAATGTTTTGAAGACATTTTGTATTAGATTATTTAATAAGACTTCAAAACAGTTAATGGTGTTTTATGATTAAAATAGCAACTTATTGTTGGGATATAATAAGTAATTATCTTCCTAAGAGAATTGGCATATCCATTTGGAACCTCATGGAGTGTCACATGACAGTCCCAGAAACCCTCTTTTGACCTCTTTTGTCTCTGTTCTTTAAACAGGAGATATGTATCTTGGAGCTTGTCAGTGAACAGTTAAGCCATGTATCTAATTTACTTTGTCCTCAACAAGTAAGCTTTTATCGTTTTTGTACTCCTTCCACATATTGCTTGTTCATGGAATGATATATATATTCCTAACTGCTAAGACTCGTTTAATACTATTGGTATGTATGTTACATATATATATATAACAGTTTGAATGTTCTTGTATGTTCAAATGCATTTATCCTGTCTTTTCTTCCATTGTGTTCAGTGTTTGTATATTATGCATATACTAGTGCTAATATTGGTCCTTGGTGAGAGGGAATTTAACAAAAACAACTTTCCTACCACCAACTTGACCAATATCATTATCAAATATTTTCTTTAGCCTGCACAGAATCATAAATATTTCTATCAACTCTTAGATATTTTTTCATTAATAGACAAAGAAATCAATTCTCATAAATGCTTATAATTGCAGTGAAATTTATGAAAAAAATGTCACCTCTTTGCCCAGTATTAATGACTAATTGTGTCAGCCAAACCTTATTTCGGGAATTATAATATATAATTCTATTGGATTTCTTAGTTTGTACATTTGTTGTATGGATAGGATGTCTCTCTCTCTCTCTCTCTCTCTCTCTCTCTCTCTCTCTCTCTCTCTCTCTCTCTTGCTCATTCACTGATCTTCTCACCTAGTTTCATCACTTTATGCAGTGTGTCTTGTGCAGGAATAGCCTGGAGGAGCCCATCCTTCTCTAGGTCTACAACTGGTTAGAATTCAGAGTTTTCCTTTTCCTTGACTGGGTGCCATACTAAGATTAAAGAGTCAGTCAGTCTAACTATTTACAAATAGCTAGAGAGAATAATTGGATTCATACCTTTACCCAAGAATATCAATGCTATGTGAAATTCAAATAGCCTTATTCAGGATTTGAACTTGGGTAGTTGAATGTCGTTCACCTAGTTGATAGGGTGTTTTTTTATCCCTTAAAAAAAGATTATCGAATATCTGGAGAAAGCAAATAATTACAGTTAGACACTTGACACTGTTGCACAATAGAGTTGATGATACAATCAGTAAAGACATCTTTGCTAAGGGGTAGGTTAGATTACGTTAAGTAAAGAGTAGGGTTTTCAGCTTGGTTGCTTCCAGCTTTAGTGTTTAGACAAAAACAACCAATTAGTAAAAAAATAAACACTGAAAAAAAATAAAATCATGCTCCTCAAAGGTCATAAACACTAAAAAAAATACAACTTCTAAAAAAATAAGGCTTGGTTAGTCTAGAGGTGAGTGCTTTTTAAATAACTTTTTTGATTAACTTCTTTTCTTTGTTCCTTCATTTTCTTTTTTAAATTACTATTCATTACCTTTATCATTTGTTTTTATTGCTACAATTTCATCCTTTTTTTTGACTGGTAATTTTCCAAGGCAATTTGCATAAATAGCTCGTAATGAGACACACCTGCATAAGATTGCATCAAAAGTGCCAAATATTTCTGAAATTTTGGGCAGTAGAAATTAAATTTCAATTTTGCTGTTTTTTTATTACTTTTCCTTTCTTTAGAAAAAAAATATTGACTTAAAAAAATGTTGATAAATTTCCTTTCTGTCAACATGGTTTATGTGAAGACCAAGACTGTCCCTGCATCCAATTATGAACTTTTTGTGAATAAGGTTTTATTGAAAGTTTATATAAGATAATTGGCCACACAGCTGCTGTTTTGTAGGGTGCTGTTTCCAGGATTTGTTCAAAACAGAATGTAGCATGTTTGCGTAGTTCCCAACAAGCATTTTCTCAAGGTGTTTCATTAAAGTTTAAGTGGTGCAACTGTACACTAGTACTGACAAGGCTTCAGCTTGGAAGAACTCTAGTTTTATTTTATCTGAAAGATTAGATTTCCATCTCAAAAACCAACCAAGTAAGATGAGTAAGAATTGTTAGATACTGTAGAAGAAGTAAGGTCAAATTTATAAGCAACATTCTCCATTTGACTCTAACACATGGACATACAAGTGTTGGCTGACCAGCAAAAACTTACATTCATCAACTCAATGAGGACACTTGATGCCATTTTGAGAACTTACTAAGAGTGATGGCCAATAGAAATGAATCTCAAGAGTGAGCTTAGGGGATCCAAGCTGTCAGGAAACCTTAAAGATGATGAAAATTTGGATATCACTAAAACTCTCATTATCTTTGTAGTCATTTACTCAGCTTAATATAGCTTAGCACAAAGTCAGAAGTGTGGGGCACCCTGTGAGAATCAATTCCCTCACAATGATCTGCTAGCCTAGCTTGCTAACCATCATATAAGGTACCCAATAAACATACTAAGCATAGTCTTATGTAATGGTAATAATCACCATAGGAAATGGAAGAATGGGAAAAGTTAAGATATTTTCTTCCTGTCAGTATAGTTCCTTGTAAAGAATCTAATGACTGTCCTCTCATCCAAATATGAACTTTTGGAAATAGGATTTTTATTGAAAGTTTTATGAGATTATAGTTTTGACTAAGCCCTAATCAGGATAACAGTAGTTGAAAACTATTTATTAAAATAGTTATTTCATGATAAGCAATGTTTCTAGAGTCAAAAAATGATGAGTGTCCTCACTTCATTGATATTATAATAATGTCTCAGTTGCTTAGGTGTCTGTTGAATGTATGAAGTAGGCACTCATGGCATAGCAGTTGCTGTCATAGGAAATGGATTCAGCTACCTAAGTTCAAATCCCAAACAATGCAGTTGCATTTTATATAGTGCAAATACCCTTGGGAAAGGAATAAATTTAACTATTGTCTATCCAGCTATGGGTAAATTGTAGGGCAGACTGTGCTCTTTAACCTTGGTTTAACAGCTTGTTTAAGAGAAGAAAAAACATTTGTTGACTTACAGAGGTATCAGCTCTGCCAAGCTTTTTCTTCCTAAGACATGTGACATGAGTAGGGCCAGGGCCCTGACAATCAAACTAGATTACAGGGAGAGTAACAGTGTGTACGACCCAACCCCTCTGAAACATGTAGGATGTGACACAAGATAAATTTTCAGCAGAATACCGCTTGTTTGAATTCAGAGGTTTTTTTATCACTTAGCATGGTTGCTTACCAAAGCTTAAGAATCTGTCTGCCAACTGGAGTCTGCCATTGTCAGTAACCTTGGAATTTTTCAAACCTAACTCAATCTAAGGGAATATTTTGCTTTCCATGCTGGAGGAGATCTTGAATCAATTCATTTTTCTGTCTTTTCAGATAAACTAGAATATGTAACTTTGATGCACTGCCCAACTGAAACCACAAATGTCATTTATCCACTAAGCCATTGTTCTATCAAACTACCTGGTGGTGACATCTCTGTGCTTTAAACCTGTTGTCATTTGTCTACATTTTCAACTTAACCAGAGTGTATGTTTTAATACACTAATCATTGCCTAATTAGTTGTTGAGATATTTGTGTCTTAATTCTTAAACTCAGAAATTCAAGCAAAAATTATTTGACAATGAATACCAGAAAAACCAATGCAGGTGGACTTATGAAGTCTGTACCAAAAAGTATCCAGAACAAAGCAGTATTTACCAAGACAGATTTGAACATTGAATGAAATATTAATTTTCTTCAAAATTCAAATTGTGTTCAAAAAGTATTCAGATTGGAGCTCTATTTACCAAAATAGAAAAGAACAATGAATAAAATATTAATTTTCTTGAAAATAATCCCATTCACCTTCCTCATACTTATTTCAGCAATTTTTCATTTGTTAAAACTTTGCTCTTATTTCTTTTCATGTCCTCAATGTTCTTACATCTTGTGATGAATTTTCAGTTTAATAATTTACTTGGAATCATACAGCTTCAAGTAACTATTTCTATTCAATAACAACAATGATCTGTTTGCATGAAGTCATATGGTATGAAGTATTCTCTCTAATGCTAATAATTCACGAATAATTATATGGTTTCAAGTAATTATTCCTATTAAACAATAATAATAATCATTTGTTTTCACACAATTATACAGTTGCAAGAATTCCTATCCAATACTAATAATTTTTAAACAGATCTATTTGATCCATGGCTGGCACTCTACTAGATACTCTCTCTTCCAAGTCAGAATGCACCTCGTAGTAATGGCAATGAAGAAGTGATTCTACACACACCAGATCTCCAGAACTGGAGCCTCACTATGGGATGCAGTTTAATTTCATACCCAAGAGATCTTATTTTGGGGTGAGTCTCATCCCTCTGTAGAGGATGCAGTCAATATATTCTTAGCTCTTCTGAAAGGATTATACAGGGCTAAGTCTGTTGAGCATAGAGGATGATGCACATTCATAACTAGAGCTTCACAAAAAAAAAACTGCCCATTAAAAAATATTAATAATTGTTACTGATTCATCTTTGTGCAGGTTAAAAATGCAATAAGGCTAAACTTTTTTAGACCTCATTTTTACTCATTCAGCTTTGGGTAACCCTTACTGAGCTTTTAACCAGAATTATCAAGAATTTGTAAAGACATCATCATTTTATTATATGGTATGTGTCTATATATTCATTTTATTGTGTCTGTCTATATATTCATTTAAAGTTTTAATTTAAAAATTTTAAAAAGTGAAGATTAAGTCCTAATACTTTTTGACCCCATCCTGTATTTGAGAGACAGATATTCAGACTAAGACTGATAGAGACAAATTTATGTTCTCCCTTATCAAGAGAATTATGACAGGAAAATAATTTATTTCCTCAGCAATTGAAGACTAGAATCAGCTTTTATTTTTATATCAGTTTATTTTAATTTGAATCAAATAAATAAATTAATGAAATTTTTAAAGAAGAAAATAAATATGAAATAATGGAAGTAAACTCTGATCCTAAAAATGTGAAGATAAAATAAAACAAGTTGGAGTTGAAAAGATATCTTGTGGGTGAAATGCTGGAAAAACCTAAATGAATTGAGAAAAAGAGAAAGAAAGAAAATATCAAAATGTGAAAAGAGAGCAGAATTTTAATCTAAAAGAAAGAAAAAAAGAAAAAAGCTAGAAGTGTAAGGGAAAAAAGAGAGCTAGAATAAAATAAAAAAAGAAAGAAAGAAAAAGAAAAAACTGGAAAGTAATAAAGAAAAGAGATGAAAAAGAAGTTTGGGAAGGAAAAGAAAGAAATAAAGAAAGAAAGATCTCGAAGAGTAATAAAAAAGAAATGAAAAAAGAAACCTTGGAGAGAGAGAGAGAGAGAGAGAGAGAGAGAGAGAGAGAGAGATATAACAATTAGAAAGAAAATGTCAAAGAAGAAAGAAGAAAAAGGACATGAAACAAGAAAAATCAAAGATAGAAAAGAAGACAAAAATAGTGGATGAAAAAAGAAGTTGAAGGAGAAAAAATAAGGAAACTAAGAGAAAAGGAGGCAAATGTTTTAAAAAAGAAGACAGTCAAATGGTGAAAGAAAGAAAGGAAAGAGAATGAGAAAATGAAGTTGAAATATAGGAGGAAAAGGAAAACAATGAATTGATGAAAAAAGATTGGAGAGGAAAAATAACCAACAGAAAAACCATAGAAAATAAAACAAAAATAAAGGGAAAATTAAAAAAACAAAAAACCTAGACTGTTCTGTCCCTAAAGAACAACTATAAATACAAAGTTGGGATCAGGTGGATTCCAATCTCTGATTGCTAAGTATCCTTGGTGATAGAGTTAGGAATGCCATAGATGAGAAAAGGAAATGTGACTGGTCTATTAGAACAGGTTGGTAGGGTAGATAGGAAATGAGAGACAGAGAGAGAGAGTTTAATTCAGCTGCCTGTTATTGAGTAACTATTCAAGGAACACCTGATTCCTTGTTGGTCAGAATAAACCAGTTAGCCAGAGCACAATAGCAGACCTCATTAATTAAAGTAGAATTTCATAGTAGTCAGGTGTAGGAAAATGGTAGCTTTACTGATGAGTTGTTTGGCTACAAATGCAATTCAAAGAAACAATAGGGAAGATAATGAATGAACAAGATGTGTCATTATCAGTCTTTTCTTCATTTTATTGTAGCATTTTATATCAGTTGTTCAAGTTAAATCCCTTAAAATAAGTCAAATGAATTTAGAAATAAAGACACTTTGATGATAACCAAAATCACATCACATATCCAGATAGTTTATCTTTTATAGACAACACCTTAACCTTTAGATTGATTAATTGATTTTGATGGCATGACTACTGGGTTACTTCATGCATAGAAGTTAGGGAACAGTTCGTATTTACATTTTTGGTGTAGTTATTGTTTAAGATAGTCCAATCAGATATGAATAATTTTTAAATAGATCAATTTGATCCATAAATGAGAATTTAATAGATATTACCATTTCAGTTCAGAGCGGACCTGGGAATAATGGCAATGAAGAAGTACTCCACACTTCCCCAAATTATCAAAATGTTATTTTAAATATAGTTTATTTTGATTCTTCTAATGTAATAAGCTTGTTTTTAACTCTCAAAACAAAGTAACATGAAGTGACTTGTCTATTTGAATACTTATGACAATTATTGTGAGTATATATATATCATTATATCAACCATGGTTGACTATCAAGGCAAGAAAATTTAGTTGATAACTACTATTTTACCACAAGCCAGTGGGTTGGCTGGTTGGTTGGTTGGTTGTTTTGTTTTACAATGTATCAACTCTTTTTGGGTCATTAAATGCCAACTTAATACATTTTGAAAAGCTTCAAACAATTCAGTTTAGTATAAGTACAATTTTTTGTTTACACACACTTAAATGTCAAAACTGTTCTATTTCAACCAATTCAGATTAACATAAGTACACAGTTTAGTTCTATTTGATGCATAGATAGGACCCTATCAGGTGCTACCACTCTGGGCCCGAGTGGACCTGGGAATGATGGCAATGAAGGAGTACTCCGCATTCCCCAATGGTCCAGCATTACTGGAACCTTACCATCTGATTGTTTAGTGTCATATCCAGGCCAATCGTTGGTGGGGGGGGGTCTTACCTCTCAGCAGAGAAGCAATTGGTGTATTCTACAGACCCAATCAATTGGGCAAGCCAGTGGGGAGAAATAGATTTAAACCTTTTGTGAGAAAATTGGTGGGAAGTAAAACAACCTTAACTGGAATTGGAACTAAGCTTTCCAAAGCTTTTTCCATTCAAATAACTGTTTCACCACTTACTATATATATATATATCTCATATCAACAGCATCAAGATGTTTCGCTGATGCATAGACCAACTCAAAATGAGGAAGACTTCTATAACCAACTATACACAAGAAAAATCACATCTACCTGAATATCCAGCGCTTTCGTTCATCCCAACATTTTCTTGGATTACATAAGTCTGTGCCTTGAAGCTTATATTCGTATTTTAGGATTTTTCAAGGCATATATATTGATATAAAAAAAAAAAATTTTTAATACAGATTTATATGATTTGAACTTCGTCAAAAACGAGGAATGATTTGAAATTTCTCGATGAACTAACGGAACGTGGATTCTGCAGAATGTTTCTAATGTCAGGTGACATATTTTAAAGAAACAAATGCTGATTCATTGATCAAATGGCCAGTTTTTCTTGTTATACAAATTTTTATATATTTTTACACTTTTTATACATCCATCGTTAACTTAACATCACTAATATAACCCCTCATAGCCCTGATGATGGTTCAGCAGAACCGAAACGCTATAGTGTCGACTTTGTTTCTCAATAAATCTCCCCTTTCTATTTGGATTACTTGTTGTCAATTTTTCTTCACAAACTGTCGGATTACTATCCATTATTTTCTCATATATATATATATATATATATATATATATATATATATATATATATATATATATATATATATCAAAGTAATATTTTTGACAGACACTATAATAATGAAAAATATAAATCTTCAAGTCCCACAGTTGGGAACATTTTTATATATTTTAAACACTAAACAACACATTTGGGACAGAATTAGCCATGAACTAATATCTCAGTCCCATAATAATTGTTACATTTGTATATTTCTATCACTAAATGCAACTAATATTAAGGGAGAGAAGTAGCCATGGACAATTAGTGCTGTACCATAATAGTTGTCACATTTGCACATATATTTCATACACTAAATGTAACAACTATTATGGGACAGAAGTAGTTTTACAAAATAATGGTACTCATTGATAAAACAGTTTGGGGCTTTTAGATATACAAAGTTTTCGATGAATAAAAATAACTTTTTAAACATATTGTTTCATTCTTTTTCTTTTTTTAATGTCAGATAAAAATTCTTTCAATTATTCTAGAAATCAAATTGTATGAATTTATTTAAAAAGAAATAGAAATGAAAAAAATGCAGTGGATAAAACTTAGACTAAAGTTAGATTAGGAATTTGTCAGACATCTTTTTTTTTTATATTTTGTCTGTTTTGTTTGTATTTCTCTGAAAAAAATTAGATAATGGACACATTTTATTCCTGCTACAAATGCGAATGAAATTGGATTTTTGTTTTTGTTTAAATAGAAAAGTAAAAAATTTTAAAAAATAATGAAAAGAAAGAAATTGGACCGAGCTACCAAATTTTAACTTGAAGATACAGTTTTTGTCTCTCCCCCCACACTATTTTTTGGCTTGTTTCATAAGGGTTGGGGAAACATAGTGGAGCAGAGAGGGTTTTTCCTTGCAGGGCACCAGTAATCTGTTGTGCATGGCATCATTCTTGTCTGAAGAGTTTGGAAATACCCAAAAGGATAACAAAAAAAAAAGGAAATATTTTTTTTTAATTAGAAAATTATAAAAAAATCTGTATCAATCAGTGTGTATAAGTGTACAAGTTTGTATGCATATGTTTATAAGTAGACAACATATATCTGTATGCATAATGTGGATATATGACTTTTTGTTAACATTAGGTATATGTACTCACATATGTGTATAACTGTATACAATAAGAAATATATGCCTATGTGTATTTACAGAGTAAATGCATATATATATTAGAGTATGGATGTATATATAAACACACACAGACATATGTGCTTGTATCCAATCACTATTTTATAAATAGGCATGAAACAAATAAACCCAAGTCAGATGTAAAATAATTATGACTGTTTGAAACTTAAAACTTTTTGAAAAGTTTTCAGTTTTCAGACGGATTCAATTTTAAAAACATTATTTATATCAACTTGTAATAGTTAATTTTACAAGTCTCTAAATATGGTATTTACCAAAAGTTTACTTTTTTTCCTTCCGCTTCAAATCAACATTTTTATCTTTTTAAAAGCAAGTTTTTTTAAGAAATCTCATTAATTCAGCTCTTGAATTGGTCATAATAATTCTAGGTGGAAGTGAGCTAAACTCATTGCCAACAGATAAGAACTATGCTCTTCTACCTGTGATAAATCAGAAACTAAACATACATATATATATATTTCCTTAACTATGACAAGCAACAAGTGTTTATTGAGTTATTCCTATTAGAGAGTAAGATGCTGAAATTGAGGATTAAGGATATACAAAAATTAACCAAAGGTTTTGTGTGTGTGTGTGTGTGTGTGTGTGTGTGTGTGTGTGTGTGTGTGTGTGTGTGTGTGTGTGTGTGTGTGTTTGTTTGTTTTTTGAGTTCCAGTACTTTCGACCATGATTAAATACCATGAAGAACAAAAGTTGTAATAGTATTTTGTTTAAAATCCACAAAATTATGAATTCTCAAATAGATATTTTCATCTAATGCTAAAGACATTATTTATAAAAAAAACTTGAATTATAGAACCAAGTTTAATGCCAGTAGAGTATGACTGTGATTTCAACTTTGCTGTAGATTAGGGTTTCCCTTCCATGCAGCCCTTTAATGAACTTTCAATTTTTTTTTCTCTTTGTCTTTTCATGTGAAGAAGTACCATTATAAGTGAAGATAGAACTCATTAACCTCCAGTGTTCTAGATTTGAAGTCCGACTTTCTCATTTGCCACATCCTTGATTTCTATAGAAAACACCTGCTTCCATCTGGATGATTCCCCCAACCTTATCCCCTACACCCAACAAAAATGGGCAGGTTTGACACTACACTCTGCAGTGAACAGTTGTTCCCCAAAATGAAGCATGCTAAGAGTATGTTGTGTTTGCAACTGTCACAATATCACTTGTCTGATGAGTTCCTTCCATCGATCTTCTCCTTTAAGCCTAATATAACATCTTTTTGTGATTGCAAACATCAGATGTCTCAATAACAAATAATGGTTTGGTTTCAGTCTCTTTGTTTAATGGCATATCAACCTTCATGGATTATCTTATGCTGAAACCATCCTTGTAGAAGAACAGCTGGGTTACTATTAAACCCATAGGTGGAGGGATTAGAAGGTTCATACCTTTCCCACAGGTATTTGTCCAAAAGTGATCTAAACAGTGTAACTGGAGTTCAAACTTGCTTACTTTAAGGTCAAGGTTAGACACTTTAGCCATTATGCCACAAGGACTCAAAAAAAAATTATGATTGCAATTTGAGAAATTAGCTGGTTTTTTTTATCAATCTTTGAAGACTGCCACCCCAGATCCTCGTAAGGAAAACTTTGTGGCACTCAGGCTGAATAAAACTTGGAAACCCTGGGTATAGATTACTTTCAAGTGTTAGATGTATTCAAATCAGCATTTTTATCATTTCAAAAGCAAGTTAGTATTTTTAAGGAATCTCACCAATCTAGTTATTGAATTAATATCTATAATTTCCAGCCAAAACATTCTGAGCATATAATCCAGTAATCAGAATTATGCTTAGTTACTTTTGTTAAATCTAATGTAAGAATGTTCTGTCAGGGAACAATCACAAGTAAATCATGAATGAGAACTCATGAAACAAATTCTCTGAAATGTTCAACAATGTGCTTTTTGTAATGCACACAAGGGCTGCAACTCAGCAACCAATTAGTTAATCAATACTATAAAAAAATTATATTCTAAACTGAATGATAGAAAAAACTTTAATAATCCAGGGTTCTGCAAAAAAAATGTTTCATTTTAAAAAGGTTATTGCATGTTTGTAATTATTACAGATATAAGAGAATGTCATGATCCATCTATTTTTATGCAAGGGAGATACAGTTATTTTTCGGATTCCCAATGATAAAACTTTATGCATTAGAATTAAGTCATTAAGTTGAGCTTATCTCAGTAAATATGTTACAGTCTTTTGCTATAATAGCATAACCAAAAGTATTTCTCTTTTTTCACATTACAGTGCATCAAAAGTAGTTTTTGATTTGAAAGACCTTTAGCCAAAGCTTATTTTGTATACACATTTAAAGGCAATGCCATCACTATATTCTTAAAATCATTGTATATATTAGAGAGTGTCAAAAGCATTTTTAGTTTATATAAAACTTCATTGCCATTGCTCTCAGGTCAACTCTGGCCTAGAGTGGTAGTGACTGATATGATCCTATCTATTGGTTAAATAGAACTGTTTGACATTTTAACTGTGTGCAAACAAATGACTCATGTTAAATCAAATTGTTAGAAATAGAACTCTTTGATCATTTAACTGTGTAAAGAAATGACTGATGTTTAAATGAATTGTTAATGATTTGGAACCATTTGGCTGAGTGCAAATGGTGTTGAATAGAATAATTAGTTTTAAATATCAATACTTGTAACCTCTTCACTGTGTAAAAACAAATGATTAATACTGAATTGAATTATTAGTGTTAGATAGCAATAATTGAAACCATTTAAGTGAGTAGAAACAATATCAATATAGTGTGCTAACAAATTAGTTCTAATATATGGAATTACCTTCAAACTACTCTCTCACAAATCATATGTATATCCATTTAAATGTGTGCAAACAAATTAGTTGTAAATAGAATTATTCATATTAGATAGAAAAATCATTCAACTGTGCCCCAAAAAATGAGCACAAGTTTAATTAACAATATTATCTACAAAATGTGTTTATATATATATATATATATATATATATATATATATATATATATATATATAAAGGATTTGGTATTAAGTAACCTACAATGGTTGATATAACAAAAAAGCCAAACAAACCGCATCAAATACAAACATGTTGGTGCTATTCAAGTGAAAAGAGTCAAAAATTATATGATTATTTGTATTAGATAAGATTATTAGAAACCATATTGTTGTTTGTAAATTGTTTGTATTAAGAATGGTTACTTGAAACTATAATTGTTCACTCAGGATTATTATTATTAGTTTATAGTGGTATGAATAAATGACTATCATTAAATAGAAATGGTCGCTTGAAACCATGTAATTGTGGATTAATTGGTTGATTTTAAAGATACATCTGCCAATCTAGGGTTATCTTATGCCAAGAGGTGGGGAAATCACATTCATTGAACATTCTATATCTTTTTATTGCTGTTTCTTGAGAATTTTTTTCTTTTTTGTGCACAGCCCAATCAAATAGGAATCATTTTTAAATATGTTTACTCCCTAAATAAGACCTTAATTGGTACTACTAATTTGGACCACGAAGTAATGGCAATGAAAGGTGTTCCACACTACCCAAATCTCCAGAACTGGATCCTCATTATCAGATGCTGTTTATTTTCATTTTCAGGACACCCTTTTTTGTGGGAGTGGGAGCCCTATCCCTTGGCAGAGAATATAGTCAGCATATTCAAAACTCTACCAAAAGGGTTGCCATGTCATAAAATTAGTCAATCAAAGAATATTTCAAGTTATTTCCTTTTCTAAGTTGTATTACAACGGCTATTTTTACCCTTAAAAATATGCACAAACACACATTCAATATATATATACATATATTTGAATTCCAGCTGACAAGTGTGAATAAGCAAAATAGATCTATTATAGAAATGGAATACTATTTCTAAATTCCTTGCTTTTTAAACAAATATATATATATATATATATATATATATATATATTTACAATACAGAAGAATAAATTAGTTGCCAAAAACCAGAACAGAATAATATATGTATATCATCATCATCATCATCATCATGTTGCACTGCCAACATGGATCTCCCTGACCCTCTCTCACCACCCACCTCTATTGCCCATCGATCCCGGTAGGTTTTTAAGGCTACATCCTGTATCAGCATAGGGCTGTTATATATAGATTCTAGCTAGTCATCCATGTGAAGGGGTCCACAGGAGTATGTCGCTTATGAGTTTGTCCTGACTTCTCCAGCAGTGTCCCTTATGTCTGGTTCATCTAACTTGGATAGTTTTCGTGATGGGTAGTGGGTGGCTATACAGCTGTTGCTTTGTAGGGTGCTGCTTCCAGGACTTGTTTAAAATTGCTTGCAGCATTCTTGTGTAGTTGCCATCAAGCTTTTTTTTTATGTATATGTATATATATCAGCACTCCAAGTACACCTGGGATACTTAGAATATCTCTTGATAGGTGAGGTTAACTAATTGATGCAAAATTTAAACATACCCTAGATGATATCATCATTATTATGAACAGTATTAAGAACGTTTGCATACTTGTGTAAAAAGTTTGTTTACCTGCAGGTGCTTCTTTTAAAACATATCTTTTGACCTTAGGTATCTCTACCCAGTCTGTTCCCACAACTTAACACCTGCGGCACTCTAATCAACCAATCTATGACCCATTAGCACACTCTTCAAGCATTCTCTTTCTTCTTTTTGTTTCTACTTTTCATTTCAAAAAGGCACTGTTCATAAATAAGCTATACCTGGCCTTGTACATTAACAATGAAACAGAAACTTTATTTTAGCTGTTTCTTTTTTGTTTCAGTTGCGCTTTTTTTGTACTTGTAACTGGTGTAGCCATTGAAATGTGTTAGAAGACAAACTCTCTCTCGCTTTTCTTTCTCTTTCTTTCTCTCTCTCTCTCTCTTTCATTCTCACTCACCCACTTGATTAACCTATCTCAACTGTTGTTTTCTTTGTCTTTTTAAGAACTCTTCTAACATTCAAGAGTTTCTTGTTAAACAGGGATACAACATGAACAAATAGATATAATTTCATTTATTATTTACACAAAGAAAACATTCTTATGTACTGTACAAGACTTAGCAAAAAATTTTCCTTAGAAATTAAACATCTATCAGGCATGACGTTATCTTTGAGTTGGGTGCTTTTCTGCACATTTCATGATACTGGGTTCTAAATTAGACACACACACACACACACACACACACACACATATATATATATATATATATATTCTGACAAAAACAGTGATCAATGAAGATATTGATCCTTATATCTCAGATATTGCTATGATACTTTATATGATACGTTATAGAACCCAAGATATCCAAATGAAAAAAATGACTAACAGAAATGACTAACAGATAGAAAGCACAATATAAAATACAGAATTGGACTGAAATTACTATATATATATATATAATATATATATATATATATATATATATATATATATATATGTTGTGTATTCAATAAGTTTCCAGACTTTTTTTGTACAGGCATTTAAAATTGTTGTAGACTCTTGAAAATTCATGATATTATTGCTATACATCTTATGAGATGACTGACCAATTTTTATGATTTCAGGTTGAAATGAACAGCAATTGGAATACACCCTACTAAAGCTTGATTTTCACAGCTGGTGAATTTCAAAAATGCAATCTGGACATGAGAACACTTTAGAAGAACAATATGCAATAAAATTGTGTTTTAAACTTGGAAAAAATGCCAAAGAAATACATGGAATGCTTCAGACTGCTTTTCAACCATTTTGCATGACTCGAGTATCAGTTTTTGAATGGCATAAGAGATTCAAAGAGGGTAGAGAGCCTGTGAGGGATGATGAGAGGTGTGGGAGGCGTAAGGAAGTCAATAGACCAGAGTTGATTGGCCAAACGGTTAGGGTTAGGGTTACTATGTTGAGGTTTTAAGGGAGTTCAGGAAGAGATTCAGTCAGAATAGTCCAGCACTCTTGAAATTGGGGTCAGTGGCATTTCCACCAGGACAATGCACCAGTCCACAACTCCATCCTTGTCACAGACTATTTGACCAAGATGGGCGTCAAGACAGTTCCTCAGCCTCCCTATTGTCCAGACATTGCTCCCAGTGACTTTTGGTTATTCCTTAAGCTCAGAGGCTGTCGTTATGAGACAATTGAGGAGATGAAAGAGGCTGTGATGAAGGTCATTGACACGCTCACACAAGAGAACTTCCATGGGGCCTTCCAGAAGTTGTTGAAATGGTACAACAAGTGGATTGCAGCCAGAGGAGATTACTTTGAAGGGGACTAGAGTTTCATGTGTGCACTATCAATAAAAGTGCCCATACGAAAAAAGTCTGGAAATTTATTTAATGATCTTCGTATATATATTGTTGGCAGACAGCAATATATATATATATATATATATATATATATATAGGTCTGACTATTGTTAAGTTTACATGACTTGAATCTTTTAGTAACAGCTTTTAATTTTAATTTTAATTTTAATTTTTAACATTTCAGGCATTATAGGTTTTTTTATGTGTAATATATATATATATATATATATATATATATATATATATATATATATATATATATATATATATATATATAAGTGAATAGCATAGACACAGAGACAATGGTAATCAATGACTGTCAATTTTTGGTCTCTACAATTATAAGACAGCGGTTGGCACATGGTGTCTATTCCTTTATATATTGTTGAATAGTGCATTATGGGAAGGGTAATCTAGTTTGGGTGCATTCTGGGAAGGGTAGTTGAGTTTATATCTGTTTTGTTTACATCTATAAAGATTTATTGTTTTTTTGGTGTTTTTTTTTTCTGGTATGCCTTATAATTATCATTAAAAAGTCCATCTTCCAAGACTTTTGGGTAGCTGTTCAAAATTTGTCATAGATATCCTCTGAATGTACAAAGAGGACAAATTAGTGATTTGCTTTTATTGTAATTATGAAGATTTCTGAACTTGGCAATATGTCATACCCTGATTTCACTATTGTCATCAGTGCACCATAAACATAAATCCAAACATTCTATTTACTGCTTTATTATACAAACACATGTATTTAGCCAACATTTCCATGATAGGCAGGATGTGACACAAGGTCAGTTTTCAAGAGGAGGTTAGATAATTTTGAATTTAGAGTTTTCCTTCTAGACTGAGTGCCTATCTGCCCAGCTATCTAGCGATAACCTTAGAGAAAATGTATTCATGCCTTTCCAAAGGGCATTAGCACAAAGTAAAATCCAAGCAGCTTTTTCTTGGATTTGAACCCAGGACACTAATTTCTCTAACAGTAACTGTTATGCAAAGCACCCCTCCCCCATATATACAAATGTACTTCAAATGCGAGTGAAAGAAAGATACTAAGGATGAGAAAAAAGAAAGATATATATAGAGAGAACTAAATTGTTTAAACTTCTGTCCCAATACTTTTTCATCAGAACTCATATTAAATGGCTGGATTACTTCTGTACAGACTCTGTGTGTGTGTGCATGTGTGTGTCTGTCTGTCTGTCTGTTTGTGTTTATTGTCCTTAAAGTAATAATTATGCCTAAAGAAGAATATTTTTTGTCTAATTTTTGTGAAATGCCACAGACTTTTAATGCCATTCTCTTTAGATCAACTGAGTGAAAAAAAAACGAAAGAAAAAAATCATAAAATGCAGTTGTGCACATCATACAGCATGCAATTTATTTAATCTTTGTGGTAAACGCCCAGTTAGAACTTCACAAAATGAGTTCCATGTTTGGGAACAAGAACAAGAATGGCAGTAGTAGCAGCATTGATAGAATCATTATGTAAATATTTGGAGAAAACTTCTTGAACAAATATCCAAGATCCAGTGAATGAAAGATAAAGAGAGTAAGACAGCCTTGAAAAAAAAAATGCTAAAAGAAGCTTATTTTTGTTTCAGGAAAACAAAGCACATTTGAAAGAACTGGTAAAATAATATCTTGGGCAGGGCAGAAGTAACAGGGTGAGCATTAACAACAGGTAGCAAACGTTATTATCAAAAACAATACTGCTTTGCACTGTACAATGTATATATATATATATATATATATATATATATAACAACAAAAGCTACTACATAATGCCTTATAATTCCCAAGTTGATGTGGTTTGCTTGTTAGCTGAGCAGTATGATACTAAGTCTAATGTAAAGTTGGGCAGGTTTTGATCCCAGCTTTAAGCGTTCTACATGTCTAGCCACACTGAGGAGTTGTGATACAAGGAAACAATCTGTGGATGAAAATATATACATATATATATATATATATATATATATATATATATATATATGTTTGCTTGGTGTAACAGTTATTATTGTAGTAAATGGGCTTCATGAGCTGAGTTCTAATTCTGGATGAGGCTGCTTGCATGTCACTTTTCCCTAATATCTTAAGGAAAGGCATGAATCCATCTCTATAGGCTGATGTCTTTAACCTTGGTAAGGCAATCAGTCTAGAAGAGAAAACTGAATTCAAAACCTGTAGAGTATTGTTTGGAGAATCTCTGCTACACTGATACACCATTTTCTGTTTTCAGCTCATAGAAAAAGTGTGGCTTGTCCTAAAGAACTCTTCACCACTATAAAGAAATTGCCTGTGTTGGCAACCTAGCACTTCACATTTTTAACTGAATTGTTGGGGATGCATATGCTATGAGCTACTAGATGTTTACTTCTGTGTGCATATATATATATATATATATATATATATATATATATATATATATATATATATACTTCCTTTTTTATACAATGGAGATTGATATGTAATTCTCTAAATGCCTAAATTAAGATAAGACATATTCCCCGGAATAACAGTAACACTCCATTGAAAATTGTTTGCCATCTGAGGTTACAATTTGTGTAAATTGTTGAAATAAATTTATAATGGATTATTACATCTATTGAGTTTTACTTGATATTATATATATATATATATATATATATATATATATATAAACAATGCAAAGCAGTATTGATTCTATCTATTGAATTGTTTGACAATGTGGAGCATTTCAGTTATTAGAACTTCATCAGGGCCTATGAGTAATTAATTGAAATGAAAAAGATAAGAAAGTTTTAAAACATTCTATTTCTGTTAGGAGCATTTTGTTTTAAATTTGTGTGATGCAATTAGCATTCAAAAATTTATTTATAAAAACAAATGCAATCAAATCCAGAGCTTGTGTTTAAGAAATTCTATGCCTGGATTTTTGTAAAAAATCTGGAGGTGAATCTGGTTGTGTCTTCAAAAACGAATTTATGAGCATATTTGAGATTTGAAAAAATGGAAACAAATAATGGTTTGGTCAGATATAATTTAGAAACTAATCACAATTTTAATTTTAAAGATTCCTAGATATTAATTTAAATACATAATAAAAAATGGTGGAAAATCATTGAATCTAATATTTCAAACCACAACACTATCAAACAGAAAGTCATTTTCTCCAATTTGTCTCCTTATTTGGTCAGTTTAGCACTGAAAAGTTTCAAAATCCCTTACTGAAAATAGTTTGGCTTAATTGTTTGTATATAATTTGACAGAGAAGCCCATGGTATTTCATAATAGGAAATGGACATGATAACATGAGTTCAAATTCTGAACTAAGCTAGTTGTATTTTACATTGCATTAATCCAATTATTCTCTCTCTAAATATGGGTAAATAGTAGGGCAGACTGGGTTCTCAGCTGTTAAGTAACCAGTCTAGAAGAAGGAAAACTCTAAATTAAAACCAGTGAAACTACTTAAAAATTGACCATCCTGCCTGCATGGAGGTATTGATTAATACACGTATACTTAGAGAGATAAGCAGATGGTTAGAATCAACAGAGAGATAAAAAGCAGTCCAACCTTAATACAGAAGAATAGATAAGTTATGGAATGTTTATATAACATAGATGTGAACCTAGAAATAAAAGTATTAAGATAGATAGATAGATAGATAGATAGATAGATGTGATATGGAATTTTTGGTGGGGGTTTCAAATAAATTTTTGAATGTTAATTACATCAGACAAATTTGAAATAGAATGTTTTAAAACTTTCCCATCTTTATCATTCCTTTTAATGACTTATAGGCACTGATAAAGGTCTGAAAAAAAAATTCAATGTTGGAAAATAATTCAATAAATAAAATTATCCTTTGATAACCTTGTGTTTTTTCATCTCTATACATTTTCAGTTTTTCTCAGATATATATATATATATATATATATATATATATATATATATATATATGTGTATATATATATATATATATATATATATATACACATATGATAGACTTTCCCACCAACTTAATATGGACCCAGCAGTTCTGTTAAAGATACAAAACATTGAACTACCTGCATATATGATTTATTTTATATATGAGATGCCATGAAAAATATTCAAACGGGAGTTCCGTGTTTTTAATTTTAAAATTTAAATGATATTTAGAATTAATCTTAACCAATTAGTGCCAATTTAAAAAAAAATCATGCTAGTTTTAATACTTTTTGAACAACATTTTTTTGAGAAACATAAGTTTGTGCAAGTGCAGCATTTTCACAGTCACTAAAACTATTATTGAGCAATATTTTCTTTTGTAGACTAAAAAGTGAAAAATTTCAGTTGTTGAGGGTTGAGTAATATGACAGTGCAACTTCAAACTATGGTAAAACAGGTGTTTTTGAGATGTTTCAACTTATTGAAAACTCCCTGAAATAAGTGTACTGAATGTCAAGAAGACTATTTTGAAGAAAATTAACATTTTATCCATTGATAATTTCTGCATTCATAAATACAGCTTTAGTCTAAAACTTTTTTGTCAGTTTGTAGTCTGAGTAACTAAATTTATAGGATTAATAATCACTACTAAATGAAATACATTCACACAGAAGGGGAATATATAAATTTATTTTCCTCAATAATGTTTCATATTTATAATATTTATGAAAATTCTCATTATGTTTGTATGTATGAGGGTCATTCTATATAAAAGGTGCGTTTTGCCTTTGCAGTTGGCACTTGGAAAATCTATTTACTGTTGCACCTTTTTCAAGGAAATTAATTGTGATGAGTCCTTTAATAAAAGCTTCTCAGCACTAATTTAGAAGTGTTTATTTCATGTTGTGACTCACTGATAAAACTGAGTTATTAATTTCAATAAAATGGAAAACTTTATGCTATATTTATGCTATATGGGATTAGGGAAAAAATTAACCAAAAAGTATAGATTATAACTTGTTTTATTTGTGTAAACATTTGTAGTTATGTTTGTAAATTTACATGATTTGCTGTCAAACCTTAGAATTACTACCCCTGTCAAAAATAATGGAATAAGCATATTTAGTGTGCTAATTTCATAATTCAATAGATACTTAAAAGCAGTAATTGTAAAACTAATTGAAAGAAAATGTTCTTTTTTAATAATCACATTTCTTTTTTATTTGCACAGCTGACTGAGAACAACCAATTTTTTTGTAGTTTTTTGCAGAAAATTTCCTTCTTGAATGTGTTTTATGATTCTCTGTATTGTTTCAATTGACACTTCTTTTGTTGGAACGATGTTTCCTTTCAAGCAGATATACCCAAATACTTATTGAGGTCTGCAAGAACTGTCTTTTAACTTTTGATTTTGCCATTAATTCAAGTAATCCATTGAAGTTTGTTTTAGGAATATTTTATGAAGCCAGAATGTTCAGCTACTAAATTAAAAATGTTTTGCATTTTACATGTAATTAGTTTATTTACAGTTAATAAAAAAACAACAACAAGTGAGCATTATTTAAATGGGTTAGTTCCGTATTTTTTGTCAGGTGTAGTACAATGACTTTCATCCAAAGTTAGTGGGTTAATGTTCATCAGATTAAATACTGAATTGGATCTTTTAGCCCTTAGAAATTAGCGGAAGTGTACAGGCCCTTAGAGATTTTTGCCGCTTCCCCAAAGAAAGCTTTTCTGCACTTGTTGATGCTGTTGGTAACATTGATATGAAGGAAGGTCGAGTCAGAAACTGAAAAAGGAAAAAGATGTGGCATGGTGGGAAGTAATTCTTTTCCCTTTATGCTTAGCACAGTTTTCCTGACCAAGATGGTAGACAAGTATAGGTCACAGCAGGAAACAACTCTCTGCCTACCCACATTTCTCCAATCCTAACTCCATGACATTACAGTCATTTCATCTGATATTGATTACCTGGGTTGTTGAAACCATTTGTTTAAAAACAGGTTTTATGTATTGATAACTTCAGCTGTCAGGCTAAGATGTAGTAGAAACACTGGAATGTAGTAGTAATTTTTTCACAAATATTTATTAAATGAAACATTGTCAATGATTATTATATTTCTTTTATTTTAATACATTCACTGCATACAATAAACTAGCATGTTTCGTATTGCCTCTAATACATATATGTATTCACACCAATATAGATAGCTAGGAAAGCATGCTTAACTTGTAGTAAAGATCAGAAGATGTATATAATGTACTGTGCTGTATTTGTTCAAATATCCTAGGTAACCACGAACAAGTAAATTTTAGATTCTTTTCCTTGCAAACTCTCAAATCATTATTCCATGGCCATCAGTAAACATCATGGATCAGAAATAAAAAATAAATTCTTGGCAAGACTTGAACTCACATTTCTTGGCTTCAGAAAGCCTATCATATTGTTTTTAATGATCATAGAATAATTTTCTTAGCATTAATGGTAACGGAACATATGATGATTTGTGAAGGTTGAAGAATAAGGATCATGGCCTTAGCAATAGTCATTAAAGGTAACTGAACATCAGATTGTCACTGATGATTGGAGTATAAGGTTCTCTGTTGTTCTGGCAAAAAGCAACTAAAATCAATAAAAAAAATAAATACTGGTCTAAAAATTATAATGGTGTTATATTACTTCAAATAAAAATTCAAAATAATATTACCACAATTTGTGCTCCTAGTTGATATAAAAAGCTATAAAAACAAATATAGAGACATGTAACATAATGATTATCATCTTAGGAAATGGACTTAGCCTGAGTTCAAATAATAGATATGGCTGGTTATGTTTCACGTGGTGTTATCCTTAAAAGAAGGCATGAATCCATTTCTTCTCCATTCAGCTATGAGTAAATAGTAGAAGAGCCTAAGCTCTTTAGCCTTGGTTTGGCAACCAGTCAAGAAGAATGAAAACTCAGAGTTCAAGCCAGCTTTACACTGCTTAAAAAAATTGACTTGTGTCAATATTGGGTTGAGTCATAAATAATTTCCGATTATAAAAGCAAGTTATGACTATGCATTTCAAACTTTGAATGTTTTAAATGCAATCAGAAATTATGTGATTAAACAGTGCCTTTATCTGTCATCCTTATTTTTACAGTGAAAGAATGTGTGTCATAATTTGGTCTATGTAATATCATGGGAGCTTAAGAATAACAAAAATGTTTCAGAAAATTTCTAGTGTTTATTGCCAAGGTGTCATTACTGACCCCTAAGTCCAAAACTAGTTTTCAAATTTTTGTTCTAGCAATATATCGTTGAGACATGAACCCAGACCAGGATGCTCATTAGACCACAATCAAGATGCTTTAAGAGGATTAGGGAAATGCAACCTGTGTAAAAGTACTCAAGAATTAATGCTTGACTGCAACACATCCAAACTCACAATCTTCCACCACTTGAAAAAGATAGAAAAAGTGAACAAGCTGAGAGTTTGGGTTCTTCATATACTTAGAAGAATAAGGGTGGCTTCATATCCATAGTAAAAAGTTTTCTTTCAAGATAGTGAAATGACTTGTTTCTTAAGAATATCATTACAGTTGACATAAAATGGATGTTTTGTGACAATGCTCAATGCAAAAAGCTACAGATTGACAAGAAAGAATCTCAGCAGCCTACCTCAAAGGCAGAACTTCATGGAAGAAATATTATGTTGTGCATATGGTGGGATCAGTATTGTATAATTAATTTTAAGTCTTTAAACTGCATTCAGACACTCACTACAGACATGTTTTCTCAATAATGAAAAGCTTATAAAATTAAAACTATTCAAGAAATATTTGTCAAAAAGGAATATGGTTGAATGTCTACAACATAAAGAATATCATCTTTAGGGCAAAGCCTTTTAAAACATTTCACATTCTATGGATACAAATATCTTTCAAGTTTAGCTGAGTGAAATATTCTGATGATTAAAAAAACAATAATGTTGATGATTCAGTAAGTAATTGAAGACAAGCTGAACAAATGGAAATTTCCATGATTTAATTTGTTTATACAAATAATATTAAATGATATTTAGTTAAATATCTTATATATTATATACACATGCTGTGGTAAAAAAGAAGAGACTGAAAAAATGGTGGAAAGACAAAATATTAACGAAACAGGATAAAACATTAAGAAAGAAAGAAAGAAAGAAAGAGGTAGGAAACAATAAGAAAGAAAGAGTGAAAGAAGAACTCTCCTTAGAAAAACCCACAACAGTTAAGCAGCCAATAAAGTCTTCATCTGATGATGACTCTTGGGTCAGGCAAGGTTTCTATATGAAAGAATCATTATGACAAACCTAAAGTGCCCTAGCAGCATCTGACAGTACCACAAGACTTTGTTGGTTTTCTGTTACATTGTGGGAATGCCGGATAATGTTGTTGCTTCCTCATTTAATCCTTTGTTGCATTCACCACTTTCCAGTAATGAAATATTAATTCAGTGATATAAGATTTGAATTAACTAACAATATGAGTGAATGTGAGGAAGAATACAATTTTTGTGAAATTCACATGGGTACAAGATCTCAGTAATGAATTGTTGATTCATAGATGTTAATTTAAATAGGGTGTTTATACATATATATATATATATGTATATATATATATACTGTGCCTAATGTTATTTGTCACTTTTTGAATTGTACTTATATATGTATATAGTCTTGCTTCTAAATACTATGACAGACAATTTAATTCTATTCCCTGTATTTTATATATATATAAGAGGATCATTAAATAAGTTTACAGACTTTTTTCGTATGGGCACTTTTCTTGATAGTACAAACATGAAACTCTAGTCCCCTTCAAAGTAATCTCCTCCGGCTGCAATGCACTTGTATCGTTCCAACAACTTCTGGAAGGCCCCATCGAAGTCCTCTTGTGTGAGCATGTCAATGACCTTTGTCACAGCCTCTTTCATCTCCTCAATTGTCTCATAATGACAGCCTCTGAGCTTAGGGAATAACCAAAAGTCACTGGGAGCAAGGTCTGGACAATAGGGAGGGTAAGAAACTGTCTTGATGCCTATCTCAGTCAAATAGTCTGTGATAAGAATGGAGTTGTGGGCTGGTGCATTGTCTTGGTGGAAATGCCACTGACCCGATTTCAAGAGTGCTAGCCTCTTCCAACGTAATCTCTTCCTGAACTCCCTTAAAACCTCAACATAGTAACCCTAACCATTAGGGTTAGGGCTACTAACCGTTTGGCCAATCAACTCTAGTGTATTGACTTCCTTACTCCTCCCACACCTCTCATCATCCCTCACAGATTCCCTGGCTTCCTTGAATCTCTGATGCCACTCAAAAACTGATCCTCGATTCATGCAAGATAGTCCAAAAGCAGTCTGAAGCATTCCATGTGTTTTTGTGGTATTTTTTCCAAGTTTAAAACACAATTTTATTGCATATTGTTCTTCTAAAGTGCCCTGACATCCAGATTGCATTTTTGAAATTCACCAGCTGAGGCAATCAGGCTTTAGTAGGGTGTATTCCAATTGCTGCTGTAGCTGTTGATTTGAACCTGAAATCATAAAAAATTTTCAGTCATCTCATAAGATGTATAGCAATAACATCATGAATTTTCAAGAGTCTACAACAATTTTAAATGCCTGTACAAAAAAGTCTGGACACTTATTGAATGCACCACACACACACATATATATATATATATATATATATATATATATTCACATGTACAAAAAATTTCTTATAATATGAGGCACAATATATATATATATATATATATATATAATACTGCTTTTAAGTACTGTGACAAAAAGACAATTGGCTTCAAATTGCTGGTTTTCTATTGATGAAAAAGCTAAATTATAATTCGAGTTGCTGATTCACCAAATAATAAATTTATTAGCTGAACACACAGAAATTTCCACAGTTTTATTACCTCATACAAATAATATTAAATGATATTTAGATCATGAAAATGTTAGACAAAATAAATTGAATAAATTAAACAGAAAATAAGCAACTAAAAATGATATTTTTTGTAAAAGTTATTCTCCTTTTAGCACAAAAAATATATAAAAAATAATTTTTGTGATTTGAAAATAAACAATCTCTAATACATTTTAACAAACATCGATACTTCCCTATTTACTGATCAAATACACACAAACTTTATAAATGCTGTATGTTTTTTTTCTGTTTGTTTCATGGATTATCTCAGTCACTTGTCACACTAAAGCAAACAGAGAAACAGAATTAACGAGTGGATTTGTATTAATTCAATTGTCCAAAATGGGAATTCAACAAAAATGTACCTGTATCATTACAACTGCTGAAACATTTGGAAAAAAGCTCAATGGGAACATCACAAGTATGCTGCATGCTGTTTTGAACAAATCCCAGAAGCAGCTGTATGACCACTTACCTCCCATCGCAAAAAACATCCTAGTAAAACAAAGAAGACATGCTAAGCATTGCAGAAAAGTAAGGTTGAACTCATAAGCAATGTTCATCTCTGGACTCCGACACATAGCACACTAATCTTGGCTGAGCAACAAAAAACTTATATTAATCAGCTCTATGCAGACACTGAATGCCGTCTAAATGACTCACCAACAGTGCTGGTTAATGAGGACAGATGCCAAGAGAGAGTCAAAAGAATCTGTGCAGTCAGCATGCTTTGATAATGATAATGATGATGATGATGATATTTTTGGGCTGGATTTTTCAGTAGTCACTGAGTAAAATATTCTCAGAAATAAGTCGGCTATATGATTGTGATGGACCGCTTGAACATCACAATGAAAATTAATTTAGAATTACAAAGTTAGATTGAGTGCACTGACCAAAAATAAAAGGCAAGAGAGAAACACTTCAATCAGAGGTTTATTCATTTTAGTCCATTGGAAATGTTGGTGATTTTTTAAAAATATCAATACTGAGATATTAAATTTATATTTAGTTAACATAGTCTGGAATTCATCTCATTATGCGTTAAAGAAGAAAACTCAAGGATTATCTTTTCTATTTTGTGCAGATTATCTTCTAACATAGAAGATTGTGTAAAAACAAAGTGCTTGAAAAGATGCATCTGTTCTACAGTAGTGCCAGAGAATCAAAGAATTAATCTTTTTCACTTGAGGTTATTTTGTTTGTCATGTGTGTCTCACTTGTTGAGATGACTTGTTGAGTTTGTAAGACAATGACCTTTCTATGTGCCTCAAATCTGCACTCCAGAGATCTCACTTAATTCGTGCTCAGGGTCAGCTCTCTGATCCACTGTTGAAGGTGACCCTCGTCTAAGTTGGATAGAAGGCCCTTCACTTTGATTACCTCTCTCAGTGCACATTCTATAACAACAGTCCAATACAAAACTTCTTTGTCTCACTAAATCTGAACCTATGGATACTGTTTTTAAATTGTTTTCTTAAAGAGTCTCACTAACATAGCATCAGAAAATGAGCTGGAAGCAACCTCATCCACTCAGACATAGTAAAGTGTAAAGGAAAATGTTACAACAATGTGATTTTTAATTAATTTCTACCCTGGCAAAATAACTGTCAACCAAAAAAGCACACATTCCCCTCACCACCAATCAATATAGGTACTCATAATCCATACTGAAGGTTAGAATTTGTTGGTTCGTTGTGTTTCATAGCATATCTACCCTTGTAGGTTATCTGATACCAAATCCTGTTTATGCATATATATTAAATATACACATATATTATTGTAAACAAATAGTTTGCAAATAACAATTTTTAAATGAGTCAGAGCTCATTTGTTTGCAATACTTAAAAACATTTAACGTTGTACAAACACTAATAGTTTTCTTTGTACACAGTTAAATGGTTTTAAGTATTCTTATCTAACACTAATAACTCTATTTGCAACATTCAAACAGTTTTGAGGATAATAAGTAACTAAACAGTCCTATTTGACTTGAAGTTGGGACCCTAACAAATACTACCATTCTGGGTCAGAATGAAGGGATACTCTACTCTCTCCAAAGCTCTAGGATTGGAGCCTCACCATTACATGTTTTAGTGTCAGATCCAGGACACATGTTGTGTGGAGGTGAGGAGTTTTATGGCTTTGCAGAGATGCAGTTAGTCTATTCTATAGCTCCAATTATTTGAGATGTTAAAATTTGTCCTCTTTGAAATAAGTTTAATTCATATTTTTAGACTTTTCCACTTTGATGAATATTAAAAATTTGCTTGCTATCCTGGTGCAAAGGAGCAAAACAACAATGATATTTATAATAATAATGATGATAAAAAGGAAAGAGACATTTATTACAGCAGCTAATAACTACAACAAAAAAAACCCCAAAGATAATCAGGAATTATTTAATCAAAGAAAACAACTTCATGAATACTTCAGAAGACAAACTAAGGAAATTATGCACAAGATGACATAGACATGGCTGTACAGAGGAAACCTAAAGAGAGAAAATGAATCACTATCAATTAATCATAAAGTGTTAAGAACAAACTAAGTAACAGCTAAAATAGACAAGATTCAGAAGAATAGGAAGTGTATAAATATACTAAATTCCCACTTTATAAAGTTAAACTTGCCTTAAAGTTTTGGTATTGAATAGCCCACAAAGGTTTGAAGAGCTGCTAAATAAACAAACTAAAAAAAAAGCTTTTAACAGTTTATATACAGCAGTTATCTACTTACTCATCAGCAAGAAAAACTTCATAAAAACTAATTAAACAATCCTTGACTCTTATATTAAATGAAACATGTCTAAAATAGAATTTATGGCTTAAAGACATATTGTATATATATATATATATATATATATATATATATATATATATGTGTGTGTGTGTGTGTGTGTGTGTGTGTGTGTGTGTGTGTGTGTGTGTGTGTGTGTGTGATAATATATATATATATATATATATATATATAATCACTCACACACTTAGAAACAAAGAAACACTACAATCATGTACATACTCTTAATATGGCTTTTAGATTTAAGACATGAATCTTTCATTTAGGAAATGCTAAAAAAATACTTCTTAACCTGTAGATTTTACTTACAGATAAAAAATATCTCTAGATACACACAAATAAAAAAAATAAAAACAACTACAGTGCTGATGTTAAAAATCAAAACTAGATCTTGAAATTTAAGCAAAAATTAAAAGATGAATATTTTTTTCTGTTTTGAGAACAAATTTGAAATCATCATTTAGAATTTTATTTCTTCATTTTTTTTTTCATTAACTAAAAAACTATTTCTAAGATATAGCACATTGAAAGAACTAAGTAATTTATATATACAGTTACATAATAGGAACATTGATGGATATGCACACTTAAATGTATTCACAAACACACATGCTATATATATATATATATATATATATATATATATATATATATATATATATATACAGATATATAGAGAGATAGGTGGATGTATACATATTTTTCTGTTTGTATGGCTTACATTTTCAGATTTTTAGATGTTTAGCTTTTCCTGTAAAAAAGCAGGATTTTTTGTTCAAAATGGAGGAAGAAAGTCTGAAAATTATTTTGGCCTTTTTTCAATGTTATTCCATTTTTGTTTTAAATTTTTGGGGAATTTTCTTTTTACAAGTCAAAGAAAAGCATTTGTTTTAAAAGCCAAAGTGATGAATTGCTCTAAATTTTGAAGACAGTGGTGGTGGTGGGGGGTGCAAATGTTGGCAGGGTGGGGGCGGGAACACTAAAGGAGTTTCTATGACTACCAATTGGTCTATTTCAAAATAAGTCACATGAACTATCTGTCAAGTCTCTTCATATATTGAGACATTTATATAATGTCATATAGTCAAGTATATGCAAATTTTTTCTGTTTCTCACCAACAATCATTGTTTGCCTCCATATTCATTAAGTCAATTCCTATTTATCTCATTCCATATGTATCAAGCATTCTTACCTCAAATATAAAAATCTATGGGGTGTTAAACGATATCTTAATATTTCTATTGGAGTTCCTTTACTATATTATGATTTACTATTCTTGTCAGTACATTACTGTAATCTTACCCAGGTATTCTCCATAATATCAGTTCTTTTTTTCTGATGAAGATACTCCAAAAAAATATTAATATTTGTTTTAATTAATTGTGGGAGATTCCAAGAATATCTTAACAGGAATTATGAACAGGTGGAAATTGATGGACTGCTATTGACAGGTTATGGACAATATGGAAATTTGATCTCTCAGATAAAATAAGATTGGGATTCTTCCAAGCAACAGCAGTGTCAGTACTACAGTATGGCCACACCTCCTGGACTCTGACAAAATGCTTAGAGTAAAAGCTAGATGGGAACTATGCAAGAATCTTGCATCCTGTTCTAAACAAATCCTAGAATCCACACCCAGACAACAATAGTTGTATGGCCACGTACCTCCCATCACACAAATCATCCAAGTAAGAGAAACAATACATGCTGGGCACAGATGGAGTTGTACGGACAAACACATAAGCAAAATTCTCTTTTGAATTCCTACACGTGGCTACACTAGTTTTAGCCAACTAGCAAAAACTTGTATTCATCAGCAGAGAGGACACAGGATGCTATCCAGAGGGCAAGTGATAGTGACAATGTTTATTCTCATTAGGGTGTTAGCATTTTTTTTTAATCCCCCTGTATCTAACAACCTCAACATATATTTTTCTACAAGTATATCTTTTACTTTTATCTCTACATAACCAATACCAATCACAGTAGTAATATAACTTATACCATTTGTATAAACACTCTTTTTATCTCTTCTATTCTCTCAAGTGTACAACTCCAACGTGAGCTTTGTTTCTTGGATTGGAGTCACCTCTTCATCCATATTGTAAAATAATTAGGGATTAGCGATACCCAGGTTAAAAATAGAAATATATCAACAGTGAATCAACAACAAGTTCTGATTGGCTGAGAGGAACTTAAATGAAAAAGTCAGAAGGTGGTAGATGCAGAATAAAAAACAGAAAAGGAGTTTGTTGGCAGCCAGGGAAAGCAATGTGAAGACAGCTAAAAGTCACGGCTCCCATTTTGGGGTGAGCTCTGAAAAGGGGTCTCACACTAGATGTGCAGCTGTGGAAATGAAACCAGTGAACAAGCACATAAGAACTACAACAGAAAACCCGAAAGAAAATTCAAGGTCTGTCTCTGCTCTCTTTCTCCTTGGGATTATTTGCTTCTCTTTATCTAGAAAATGGGGTTGACTCAGTTTTCATATGCTGTTCCTCTCTTCCTAATGATTACTTATAGTAGCAAATAAACTTTTGTATAAGTGAACCAAGATGGGGTTTTTGTGTGTTTGTCACTTTTCTCACTCTGAGGTTACAACTGACACTTAAGATGTAATGCTACACACGTTAACCTGTTCACCATGGGATAATACAAATGTCTATGCATAGTAGTTGTAGTAGTACAAATGTTTGTTGGGACCACATCAGCACAAACTTCTATTTAAACACATGTAATGTTACAACTGTCTATTTGGGGTATAAAGCAACAATAACAGTGTTGGGTCTCTAAAATTTGTATACAGTTAAAAGGAGAGCCTTTTTCTGACTGGACGAATCAAACACATGTTGTTCTCAGTAGTTTTGTTGCTCATTTTTGACAGACTCAAAGGGACCCATTCAAGAGCAAGAGTTCATCTCCAAGAGGAAGACTTGAAGATATAAAATTCAGAGTAAACAGAAGATATCAGATATTTGTTTTCCCACCTCAGCAGACTGGTAAATCTCTTAAACTGACAATATGTAGGAAAGATATTCATATAATTAATCATTTACTGTTTTGTTATTCTATTAACCGTTTAGAGTCAAATAAAGTTTTAATTTATTTGTTGTTTTAAGCCTTAAAAGAACTGTTAGATTAATACAATTTTGGTTACAGGGATAAACTGGACTGATGAAATCAATGCCCCGTTTATTAGTCATGTTGTCTAGTGGATTTTGGTATTCGTTGTGTACTTGCCAAAAATGAGAAGCAAACTATCTGTACTACGCATATCACAGTCTCTTTACAGCATTTTGTAAAAGTTTAGATTCCCCAGGAAATTTTACAATTTTATTAAATTCCCTAGTAATTTTAAGAAAAAAATTTGCCTTTAAATTTAGAAAAGAATTACATAAATAAATTTTTCTACATCAAAGAGAATAAGATAAGTCTCCAGAATTTTGACTAATATTCATTCAATAGTTAATTCTAACTTTTTGGGTTTGTCATTTATTTCTTACCGTTGATTGATGGCATAAGCAAAGAATGAAGTAAACTTAAAATACACATCTGAGATTTATCTAACACTAAAAGATGGTACTAAAAAATTATTGCGTGTTATCTCTATATAGACACATACACATGTATGTGTGCATGTGTGTACTTATAAGTTATTGTGTGTGTGTGTGTATGAGTGTACGGACCTAACCCCTTTTGCCAAAAAGATTTACTCTGACCCTGAATGATACTATCCATTAGGTTTCCATTTATGACTCAATTATATCTGTTTGAAAATTATTTCTTTTACATAGCAATACTATGTAACTTTGTGGAAATTATTTGTATTAAATAGGAACACTTGATTCTGTATATGAGTAAAAGTAAATTTGCCAACCACAGTCGTGGGTAACCCAAAGGCTCCCATTTCAATAGTGACTACACCAAGGTGTAGGGAAGGGTGGTACTCCATTCCCTGGATTGTTCCACTTTACCCTTGATCCATGCCTTATAATGCTGAGTGTTAAGGAAAGCAGCATCAAGTACTATTTTGAGTCTTTGGTATGACTCGACCTGGGATTGAACCCCAGTCATTAGGCAAATGGCCTGATATTTTGTATACAAATAGATGATATTTAAAGATAAACAAATGAAATTAAAAATAGTGATTGTAATGAATGGTTTGGTTTGGTTTCTTTGTTTAATGGCATATCAACCTTTGTCGGTTATTTAATGCCAAAGCCATTCTCCTAGAAGAACGGTAGTGGTACTATTTAACCCATAGCTGGGAGGATAAGGGGGTTCATACCTTTCCCAAGGGTATTTGCCCAAAAGTGAACGTAATAGTGTGACTGGAATTCAAACTCGCTTACTACAATTCTGCAGTCCATCGCTTTAACCATTACACCACGAGGACACTCCTAATTGTAATGGAACTTTGAAAATGTTCATGGCTATGATTACAATCAAACAATTAGAAATTAATAAAATTGCAGTTTTAAATAACCCATAAGTAGTTGATATGCTGTTAAATTGATAATCCTCACATTATGCTATTTGAATACACCTTATATTTTTATTTTTATACATATTATCTTCCTTTAAATCATCTATCTCAATGAAAATAAGAATTTAATAATTTATGAGAAGAAAGAAAGCAAAAGCAATGTTTTTTTCTGTCCTTATTGATAAAATATGGGGAATTTTTCTACCACTGAAAAGTCCTTATAGATCAACAAAGATGCTAAATGAGTTCTCCAAGAGACTTCTCTTCCAAAAAAAAAAAATTGTCTTCTCACAACCAGACAGATTTGTCTGAGATAAAACCAGAAACGTTTCTATTCTTTAAGAATCAGCAAGGCCATAAAAAAGTTATTTTCCTTAGCTCAAGAAAGAAAGAGTAATGTAATTAGATTTTTAGTTTAATTTTTGTCTCTTTTTAAAACTCTATGAATTATTTTACCCAGTGTGTGAGTCATTATCACAATCTTTTACTTTCAATCAATTTTCAAATTTACACCAGCAAAAATTTATACTGATAATTTATCCTGTAAAGCAAACAAAAACTTATTTGATTGTATCATCACAAGAAACTTACTTCATGTAACATTGACTATGCCATTATTCTTAATTGTTAACCTACTAATATTAGCTACTTTCAAATTATCTATCTATCTATCTATCTATCTATCTATCTATCTATATATATATATATATATATATATATATATATATATATATATATATATATTATATATATATATATATATATATATATATATATAGTAAAATGATTTTTAAAACAAATTTTAAAAACCAAACAAATTATTTTTAAGTCATTTTCAATTCAATTTTTAACATATTTTATGATTCAAGTTGCCCTGTTCTGCATACTGAGCACTGTAATGAAAAGGACTGCTGAACAACTGTAAATTATGTGTATGTGTATATATATAACTAGCATTCTCATTAGATAGATAGATAGATAGATAGATAGATAGATAGATAGATAGATAGATTATGTTTGTGTGTTTGTATATATAGATATAGATATAGATATAGATATAGATGTTATATATGTATAATAGTATATATATTTAGATAATACTAATTATAGAAATATAGGAAATTAAAGAATATACAATTTTTTAAAAATTAGATGTGAAAAATTTAAAAAAACACTTAACATTGGGCGGCAGAGTTAGGATATAACCTAAATTAAACAAGGTCCACCTACCCACTCCTTGGCTGCCACATTACTCTTTGTTTCACATATTTATAAAAAAGCTTCAGTCATCAGATATGATCAGATCAACATATATATATATATATATATATATATATATATATATATATATATATATATATATATATATATGTGTGTGTGTGTGTGTGTGTAAATAGATAATATTGCATAAATATAAATACATACATATATCAATTATATATATTACCAACATTTGCATTATGTCTATATATTTATAAATATATATACACACATAGGAGTGTTATTCAATACATGAGGGGAGTTTTTTGAAAAAAGTAAAATAATTTTTTTCAAAACTTTTTTTCCATAAGTGTAAACTCTGTATAGTTTCCAATTGGTTTAAAGCAAAAATTATTTTAATCTGACCAAAATATTTGTTTTTCAATATTGCCAAAATGGCAGCAAATCTAATAGAATTTTTTTGGCTCATAAGCAAATTTTGGATTGCTGAAAAGTGCAAACCTTCTGAAATTTATGGAAGAATGTGTAATTTATATAAAGATGCATATTTTACTAATAAAAAAAAATTCTATAAATGAGCTAAACAACACTTTTCCATCACAAGCCTCAGTTAAAAAGACAGTCCAAGGAGTAGAACACACTGACTATCTGATAAAGAAAAGGTTCCAAGCACAGTGGTCCATAAAAAAAGGTCATGCTAACAATCTTCTTGGACTCAGAACTATTGATTTCATTGAAAAAGGTGCAACAGAACCTCCTATTACAAATTCGTAAGGCAAAATTCACCTTATTTATTGAATAACCTTCATATAATACAAGCATTCTCATAAGGTGTATGGATAGATATATCCTTGTGTTGTGTATCAGTCATTATATCAGAAATGAGATTTAGAGCAAAATACTTAATATGTCCTTACTAAGAAAATAAGACAGTTTCCAGACCAATTTCCAAGTGAATAATAATTTGGATGAAGGTCTGCTTTCACACTGAACCAGTCATACTTTTAGGATTGAGGATAGAAGAAAGATCAAACCAGTGAGCAACAGATATCCCCAACAAATATTTTCTTCAGTTTTAAATGGAGATTCTTTCCTTCAAGTCTAATTGCCTTATTAAAGCAAGAGAAACTAATCTGCCTTATAATTTTACTGTTGCTGGTTGAGGGAAGAGATGGATATATCTTTCCCAAGGGTTTAAATGCAAAATAAAGCATAAACAATTGAGTCCCTCAAATAAAACAGTCTTCTTGAAAAAGGCATGAATGTTCTATCTCCCAATGTTCAGCCTAGTCATCTGGGGCTGTAGAAAATACCAACTGCATCTTTACAAAGGGTAACCCCACTCCCAACGAGTGTTCTGGGTATGACAATAAACAATCTGATGGTGAGGCTCCAGCACAGGAGCTTTGGGGAATAATGAGTACCCCTTCATTGCCATTGCTCCCTGGTCCACTCTAACCTGGAGTGGTAGTGCCTGATAGGGTCCTATCTATGGGTCAAAGAGAACAGTTTGACATTCAAACCATGTGTAAATAAGGGACTTCTGTTTAATTGAATTGGTAGTGATAGCAATACTTGTAACTATTTAACAGAGTGCTAACAAGTTAATGATGTTGAATAGAATTATTAGCATTGATTAACAATACTTCAAACTCTTTAACTGTGTGCCTGAATTAAATTGTTAGTGTTAAATGTTGATGCTTGAAACCATTTAACAGTGTGCAAATATAGATTATTTATGCTTGAAAGAAATATTTGAAACCATTTAAGTGATTTCAAACAAATGATTAATACTAAATAGAAGTATTCATCTTGGAATATTTAAAACTATTTAACTGAGAGCAAACAATAGTAATTCTTATATGCAAACCAATGAACTCCAACTCATTTAAGAATAAGATTACCAACAAACTATTAACTTAAAAATCATATGTGTAACTATTTAACTGTATGCAACCAAATAAGCTCTGCCTTGTTTAAAAATGTTATCTATAAACTATGCATTGACAAATTGTATATCATATGTATAAAGATGATCTGGCATTAAATAACATACAATGGCTGACATCCCAAACATCCAATCCAACCAAACCAAACTAAATCTTCCAAGGTGGTTCCATTTTCAGATGCCTCAATAAATTGTCATGTGACTGGCATGTCACAATGTTTGTTGGTAAAAATAATGGCTGAGTGAACACAGCTGCAGGCCACTCCCATATAAATACTTAACTTTGACTAAGCAGAAGCTGCTGACAGTTGTTGCCACTCTACTTGATCTGAAAAGGGTTCAATTATTATTCAAGTCAGAAGTATAATCAACATTTTTCTTTCATTCATAATTTTCTTTCCAACAGAATAATTTTCTTGTATTTTTCTTTGTCATTTCTTTACTTTTAGATGCTGGAAAGCTATGACTGCCAAGTGTACAATGAAAGACAAACCATAATCTTGCTATATATTGCCATCATTGTTTTATATAAAATAATGCAAATGTACTAGAAACTTTCTTCTAAAAATCGACATCGGTTATATAGTGTAATGGGTTGGTTGTTTTCAAAGAAATCAAGGGTGTTTTTTAATTTACTTTGGTTATATATTTTAACCAAATTTGATTTAAGGTTTTGCCATTTTGAATGAAAAGTAGATTTTCAAATCTCCTTTGGTTTTGTAATTTAATGAATGCAATATAATGCTTAGTTATTTGGAATAATAAAGTGTCTTTTTTTAAAATATTCATTCATAATGTCATTTCATATAAAAAACCATACAATATAAAGCTTAAGGGTTTTTAGACTATTGACTTCCTCTTATTGTTATTTCAGCATAATGGTTATAGGTGTCAGTTCCCTAAGCTTCTAAGGAGACAATCATCTGGTGGTTGCAGGTTCAATTCTGACTTCAGTCGAGTAACAATACAGGAATACTTAACACTTGTTCCCTGTTATGGCTAACGGAATCAGAAATGGCAACCCCCGTGAATTCAATAAAGGACGTAGTTCAAAGTTCCAAGTAGGTTCCTGAGTTCGGCAAATACCTGAAGAAGGCCGGAGGATATATCAGCTAAAACATTGGGGAAATAACAATAAAGATGAAGACAATAGTCAGAAAACCTTTAATGATAAAAATCATCAAGTTTCATCTCAGAAATTCAGACAACTAATATAAAGCTTGATTATTTAAAATAATAACAAGGTTTTTAAAATCTTCATTATGCAATTTAATACAAAAATTATGCAGGATTGATTGTTAAAAAAAAACAAGGTTTTTGAAATTTACATTGGTTATATAATTTAATAAAGACTGATGCAATGTAAGGTTTGGTTATTTGGAATGAAACATTTTTTTCAAATGTCTATTGATTATTAAAGCAATAGATATTTTAAAAAGTTATTTTTATTTCTTCAGTGTAATGTTAGTGGTCATGTGTTTCATTAAGAGGGAAGGAAATGTAAACTTTCCAGCTCTAAATTTGAAGTTGTGTCATGAAAAGGAGCCAAAGAGAAAGAGATCAAAGAAAAGTAAAATAGTAAAATGAAAAAAAAACAACTATAAAACAAGAACAAAGAAATAAAGAATTTTTTAATTAAGTCAAATATTTCTTTGGGAAGATGAGAAAATATAAAATCTATGAAAAATATTTGGTTGCATCAAATATTTTGGTTGATACTAGTTATCATGTGACCAAAGAAGTTCAAGCCATGGAAGGTCCCCTCTGCAGTTGGTTGTGTTATGGTGCACTGACATATTGTACATTGCTTCACTCCATGTGAGATTAAAAAGCCAGACAAATAAAAGTACAATATAGTCTAAGGAACTTCAGGGACTTAGGCCTTACAAGCTTGAGCTGGTCCATAACACCACAATAGCAACCAAAAGTATTTGTTGTACAAAAGGTGAAGGGCCACTTGATCACTGTATAGTAACCAAATGGTTCAAGAAACTTGATGATCAAGTAAGGTAAGGTAGGCATAAAATTGTGGGTTCTATGGCTGTGCTCCAAGCTAGAGAGGCAAATCCAGTAATTGATCCTCAGAAATTATCAGGCAAGTCTGGCATTTCACAATCCAATGATGTTCATCACCTTCATGACCTCAGCAATATAATTCCAAGCTGAAGAATTGTACCTCACTTAACCAAGATATTGCAAAACTTTTGACTCACTCTAACACATTTATTTAAGTTAACTAAAAATTAATACATGAAGAGGGTACATGTTTTGCTAAAAAAATGAAGTAATCAAATATCTATGATTTTGAGGTGGAGAATATCAAACAAAATGTTACATAATTTAGTTTGTGAAGTGTCATCATTTAATCATCATCAAGTCAAGTTTCCCCTCTTATCATCCATACCAATCATCCATCACTCTTTGTGGGTCTTCTAGACTACATCCAGTGTCTACACAGAACTGATGTATCAAAGTCTTTCCTAAGTGCATCAATGTGTAGGAATCCATAAGAGAACATTACTGATGAGTCCATCCTAACTTCTCTAGCAGTGCCTGCATGTCAAAGCATAAATTACTTTAATTATCTCTATCTCCCAAACTAAATGAGATTCTTTTGAGAAAAGTGCTTCTAAAGATACAATGTTGTATCAAAAGTATTCTTCAGTATGTTATTTCATATATTGATAAAATTCAAGATGGTTTCTATCATTCTCCTCATTGTGACAGTCAGACGAGCTTAGCAATTGGTTTGAAAGAAATCCAGATTTGTGAGTCCAAATTTGGGGTAGATCAGATCAGTTAGTACCAACCATAATCTAATTTTCTGTTTTATATATATATATATATATATATATATATATATATATATATATATTATTTATACAAGTGTGTTGTAGCATTTTATTCATTATAAATATATACAAGGGGCATTAAAAGAGTTAGGTGAATTTTGCAATATAATTCCTATTTCACTCAAGAAAAAAGTGTTGGTTCATTTTTCAATATAATCTCTATGCTTTTGAACATACTCAAACAGGTGGAAATCAGAAAGGGCAAGATTTGGACAGTAAGGTGGACATGGTATCTATTACCAACCAAATTGACAAATGGTTTCTACTGTTCTTGTTGCATAAGGAGGCCTTGCATCATCCTGGTGAAAGTGACATTTAAAAATTTATATATGTAATTTCTGCTAATAATAAAAATCCCTTTGGCATTTTAAAAATTATAAGATATGTCTAGATATAGTAATAGTCATTAGTTTTTTTCTATAATACATATAATTAGATTTCCATGCATCATAATACTACAATCTGATCTTTGTAAAAGTTCTGGGAAGCTGTGCTCTGATTTCAGGTACAGGGCAAAGATACACTGAAACAATGAAACAAACAAAAAATTTCTGGTTTATTTGATAAATATATATATATATTGCTACAGTTCATGGTTGTCACTATCTCTCTTGGTGGCTTAGTAGTTGACCAAATGTGGTATAATTTGGAGAGTGCTCAATATCTGTGATAGAGCAATTATATTATATAATGATGAATAAACATACTAGTAGCAGGTATGCTTATTTGGCAGAAAAAGCTTTTGTTGCCTAATGATTGCTGTATTAAGATGGCATGAAACCAATGGTTGCAGATGAGCATACATGCTATTAGATATATATAAAAGTAAGTAAGTAAATTTGGTGACTGTAGACAAGAGCAACCCGAAGGCTCCCTTTTCAATAGCTACTACACCGATGTGTAGGGGAGGACACTACTCCTTTCCATGAATTGCTCCACTTTACCCTTGATATGTACCTTATATTGCTGAGTGTTAAGCAAGGAGGTATCAAGTACCATTTTTAAAATCTTTGGTATGACACAACCTGGGACTGAACCTAGGTCTCCCAGACGACTGGCAAACACTCTATATATTTATTTATTGTTATCAGATATATATATATATGTGTGTGTGTGTGTGTGTGTGTGTGTGCATAAAAATCTATTATTACTAATATTCTGATCACGTTTGTATATTTGAATGAAACCACGACTCACCAAAATGGCCCATCATTGCAAGATTTTTTTAATGGAACAGAGTAATTTAAATGGTCTGAGAGAATAAGGAAACTTCCTGGCCAATTTACAAATGAATGATTTTTTTTTAATCTGAATTATCAATATCAGTATCATTATGGACCACAATTACAATGGGAACTGAATGGGTTCACAAGTCATCTAGTTATATATAATTGTGAAAAATAATATACATAAATATGATGCACACATAATTGCATGCATATAAACATGTAATTTTATATATATCCACACAAACACACACACAATCATATATGTATATATATGCAAGTATGTTTGTATAAAGATGTGCAAATAACTACACGAGAAATGGAGCTCTTTCACAGATGTCAGATCAATAAATCTGTAGCTTTTAAGCTTTTTATCTAAATTTTCTCACAATAATGTTCAATGTATATGTTTAATAATTACAACTGAAGTGAATTGACAAGGAAGTATGAAAATAAATATCTATTGTTTAAAACAAATGTATTTTTGGTCATTCATCTATGAACTTGCACATGCACCCATATATATAGATCTAGATATAGATATATACATGCCTACAAACATATATGTATGGATAAACAGATATCTATGGACATACACATACATATATAAATACAAAAAATACACTTAAACACACACATTTTTCATCACAACACTATGGATTTATTGATATATTTGTGTGTAAATAGATTGATAGAGAGATAGACTGATTGAGAAAGAGATCTTAAATCTACCCACGTGTGTTTATGCATATCATAAAATAATGCAAAAAAAAAAGAAGTCTCCCCGAGGGAATCTGATAGATGCCTTGAAGGCAAACATGCAGGGAAAGCAGCAGTAGTTTACATACATATTTGCACATTAGTACATTACTTATCTATGAATATATTGTATATTTAAAAAAAAAAAAAAAGCTGCGGTGGGTATACTAGTTGATATTATTATTATTATGATTATTATTATTATTACTTTTATTATTAATATTATTGCTATGTTGATCTTCAGTTTTTTCTTCTCTTTCTTTCCTTGGATCGCATCTGTTTATGTTATCTTTATCAACGATTTACTGGATAAATGGTCCTTCCTTTCTTGAAAGCCAGGAAGAGTTGTGGATGGCGGCTAGGGTGTGTTTGGTGGAGGGGTGTAAAAGGAATGCCAAAGAGAGAATGATTTTCAATACTGATATTCAAATGTTAAGAATGAAAGATGGACTGGAATGGGAGACAGAAATAAAAAAAGAATGATGTGCTTAAACAAAGTAATTTTTAAGAAAGCTGAACAATACAACTTTACACAAATACATAGAAGTGTGTTATTACCTACATATGAATGTATATATTTACATGTATACACACACACACACACACACACACACACACACTATATATATATATATATATATGCACCAGCATACTCATATCTTTTCACATGTGTATGTATGCACATACACGCTATATGTACATTATGGTTACATATATGTATATAGTTTCTTATAAATACACACTATATACATCTATTAACTGGCTCATTGGCCAAGTGGGTAGAGTGTCTGGGAGACCTGGGTTCAGTCCCAGGTCGGGTCATACCAAAGACTTTAAAAATGATGCTTGATATCTCTTTGCTTAAAATTCAGCATTATAAGGTACATATCAAGGGTAAAGTGGAGCAATCCAAGGAAAAGTGTAGCATCTTCCCCTACACTTCAGTGTAGTAGCTATTGAAAAGGAGCCTTCGGGTCGCCCTCAACTACAGTCACCAACTTTATTTATATACATCTATACATCTATACATATATATGCACATACATATATATATGAGTGTGTACATATATATATATTCACATGTATACATACACACATTATATATATGTATATATATATATATATAATATACTTTTATATGCACAAACATATATTTGTAAATATTTATACACACACAAACACAATATATATATATATATATATATATATATATATATATATATATATGGAAGACCAGGCAATTTGACGACATACTGCTCTGACACTGTAATGGCGTATATATTCAAAACATAATAGACAGATGGACAAAGGGATGCATCCTCCTCTTCCCTAAGAAGGGTGACCTCGGATTAGCCAAGAATTACCGATATATAACCCTTACATCCATAGGGGCCAAGGTATACAATGCTCTACTACACAATCGTATAGAACCCAAAATTGAGAACATACTTAGGAAGATCCAAAATAGCTTTCAGAGAAATAGATCAACGACGTCATAAATTTTGACTCTCTGTCGAATTCTTGAAGGTGTACGAGCAAAAAACCTAGAGGCAACAACATTATTCGTGGACTTCACCAAGGCCTTTGACTCCATACACAGAGGAAAGATGAAGCAAAAACTACTCATCTACAGCCTACCCAAAGAAACCGTCACAGCCATAATGATGCTATATAGAAACATGAAAGTAAAAGTCCACTCTCTGGATGGAGACACAGACGACTTCGACATTTTGGCAGGTGTGCTGCAAGGAGACACATTAGCCCCATACATCTTTATCATCTGTCTAGACTACAAGTTTAGAATGTCTATTTATAGAATGAAAGAAAACGGTTTCAAGCTAACAAAGGAAAGAAGCAGAAGGTACCCAGCACAAACAATTACAGACACGGACTATGCCAATGACATAGCACTTCTGGCAAATACACCCACCCAAGCAGAAATCCTGCTTCATAGCCTGGAATGAGCAGCTGCAAGCAAAGACCTCCATGTCAATGTGCACAAGACAGAATATATTTGCTTTAATCAAAGAGGTGACATCTCTACACTAAACAGTAACTCTCTGAAACTAGTAGACAAGTTCACCTACCTAGGAAGCAGTGTCTCATCAACTGAGACATACATCAACATGTGACTAGCAAAGGCATGGACAGTTATGGATCGCCTATCAGTCCTATGGAAGTCTGACCTGACTGATAAAATGAAACACAGTTTTTCCCAGCAGCAGTCATGTCGATACTGCTGTATGGATGCACTACATGGACACTAACTAAACCTATGGAGAAAAAACTTAATGGCAACTACACAATATTGCAAGCAATATTGAACAAGTTCTGGAAGCAGCATTCCACAAAGTAGCAGCTGTACAGCCACTTACCACCCATTATGAAAACTATCCAAGTTAGACGAACCAGACATGTGGGACACAGCTGGAGAAGTAGGGACAAACTCATAAATGACATACTCCTGTGGACCCCTTCACATGGAGGAGCAAAGGCAAGATGACCAGCTAGAACTTACATACAATAGCTCCGTGCCAATACGGGATGTGACCTTGAGAACCTGCTGGAAACTATGGACGATAGAGAGGGGTGGCAGGAGAAGGTCAGGGATATCTGTGCTGATGGCACGACATTATGATGATGATGATGAATGGTATATATATATATATATATATATATATATATAAATATGTGTGCGTGTGTACACACACAATATATGTATTAATTATGTGTATATACCTTATACAAACATTATGTGTATATAACTTATACAAACATTTTATATATATATATATATATATATATATATATATATGCATGCACACACTGTATGTACATTTGTTTTGGTTTATTTTTTAAAAGCATATCAACTCATTATGGATTATGTAATGGCAAAATTTCATTCATTTCTTAATGTTTGGTTTTATCATAACTATGTTTTGAATGTTCCATTTCATTTTTTTAAAATTGTACTTTTTATTTGTTTTTAATCATTTGTTAGAACACAGTTAAATGATATCAATCTTTATTCAAAAGATAATTTGTTCACTGTCATATGGTTTCACGTATTCTTATCAAAAACTTATAATTTGCAAGCAATTATATGGTTTCAAGTTACTAATAATAATAATCCTAAGTAAGCAATTATAACTTCAAGCAAGTATTCTTGATAAAAATAATTTGAACACTGATATATGGTATCAAGTATTTCTGTCTTATATGAATTATTTTTATACGGATCTATTTGACTTATAGAAGATAACTCTAACACTGGATGTAGTTTAGTAACCAAACCAGGATATCTCATTTTGGAGCGGTCTCACTCTGCTCCAAGGGATGCTGTCAGCATATTCTGCACCCAATGACAGATCTATTATATATTAATTTACATTACAACTAACATATAAACAGCTGTAGTGCCTCTAACTGATGAGGAACCTGTTTCAAGGCCAAAGCATGAATACTACAAACATTTGGAACCTGAGTAAACCTCATGATAATACCAAGCTTTGTTTGAATGCCATATTCATATAGATCTAGCTTCTGCTTTCTCTTAAGCCTCTTAATATATATAATTTTTTCAGTTGTTGATAAAGTGAGACTGGTTTGTGGAGTTCATATTGGCTGTACTTGACTTCCACATGAAATATTTGTTCAACCATCTCTTAAATTTTGTATTCAAACAGCAGTATTTCTGTAATACAAGCATGAGCAAAGAGAGTAGACAAATTAAAAAAACATTTTATCTTGCATCTTATCAAGTATAATGATTTTGTTTTATTAGGTAATGATATATAATTGACATGTTTTCTCTGTGAATTTGTTATATGAATAGCCGCTAAAAATTTGGTAAGTTAGATTAAGCTTTTTGGTTTGATGGCATATCAACCGTACAAGGTTATTTAAAGCCAAATCCAATTTATACACATATGATTTTTAAATGAATTGTTTATTAGTGATTATTTTGAAATGAGTTTATTTGTTTGCACACAGCAAAATGGTTTCAAGTATTGCAATCAAATACTAATAGTTCTATTTGCTACCATCAAATGCTTTCAAGCATTGCTATGTAATTCTGATAATTCAATTTAAAATTAATTATTTTTTTAGCACTGAGTTAAATGGTGTGAAGAATAGTGAATTATTAAAATAGTCTATTTAACCTATCGATGGGACCCTAATAGGTGCTTCCATTCCAGGTCAGACTAGAATATGTCAACAGCATCCCTGCAGTGGGGTAATACCACGCTGCAAAGATGCAGTTGGCATATTCAATACCTCCAGATGACTGGGCTAAAAAATTTGGTAGGTTCATTATAACAGGGCAGCACACCCTTGGTTTTTAAAAAACTGTTTTCTTGATTTTTATAGACTTCCACACTTTCAAATACCAAATCTATTTTCTTCTGAAGGAATGAGACATTTCTGGTGATTTTACTTCAGTCCAGAATACTTCTCCTGCGGTGTTGGAAGGTTAGAAGGCACTCACAGAGATGCATTTTTTATTTGCTTTTTACAAGATTAATTTTACTCCAGGATACCCCCTCTTCATATAGGTTAGGCAGTACTTCTGCTGATGACAATTTTATTTGCTTTTTGGGAAAATTAGACCTTCCTGTTTTAACCCAAAATATTTCAGAGTGAGGAATAACCTGCATGTTTCTTATCCTCATAGTATTAGAATAATCTCTGAGGTCAAAGGAGTTCACATGCCAAGTTTCATCAAGACTAATTAGCCTAGAAGACTATAGGTAACTAGAAAACAAAGTGAATTATGTTATATATATATATATATATATATATATATATATATATATATATATATATATATATGTAAGTATTTGTATATGTAAATATATACCAGGGGATATTTATAAACATGTACATTCTTTTATAAGTATATATGAACATATGTATACATGTTATTCTGTGCATGGCCTGTACATTTATATCACATTTATATATCATCTTGAATGACAAGCAATCCTGCCACACAGATTCTTATCATCTTTCAAAGGAAACAACATGACAAGTGATAGAAATAAGGTAACTTGATTACTCTCTCATAGGTATTAGTGATATTCAAATATGACATCCCATGAGACTTCAGTGATGGTTCCCACTGAATCATGGGTAAATTTGTTTAAGTTTTTTTTCCTCAATGGAATTGACAAGTTTTCTACTGGACTTCAAATGCTATTGAAACTAGGAGACGCTACTTATCAGATCTACAGTCTGTCCAATAAAACTGGATATGAAAAGGGTGCATGAGCTGATAAGAGAACTGCAACACAGTAAAATATGACTTTATATATTATAATGAATGATTCATGACTCTGCTTGCCCATAGGTTCAGACTCTTGAGTCATGGTGTCATGCAGGTGTCATGGGTGAAGACCCTGTTTGGGACTTATGAATAAATACAATGAAAACTGACTTCATATAATCATATTTGGCAATACATGACAATTATCCAAGCACTGATGCACCTAAAAATCATATTTACATCCATAATGGGAACATGAAAATGTGATTAATGACATTGTAACTCTACTTAAAATTATCCTGTTTAGCATAAAATGACCAATATAGATGAGTTAATGTACCAGAAAGTCACTTTTATTATCAAAATAAGAATATTAAAAAAATTACATTAAAAATCATTTGTCTAGTAGAAAATAATTAAAGATAAAGTTGAGACTGTTTGAAATGATATTCACTTTTCAGTAAAATTAATTGTTTAAAAATATTTATCAACCCAACCCTACTGCCACAGGAAGGATTCAACATAAGATCATTTTTTTAAAATGTATTATATTTTTTAGTGGACTACAACTAGTTTAGATTCAGAGTTTTTCTTTCTTTTTTTTTCTTTACTGTTGAGTACAATTAGTTTGAACTCCAAGTTTTCCTTCTCCAAGAGTGGTTGCTGAGTATGCCTGCTTCAAATTTGTAGTTTTTCTCCTTAACTGGTTACTTGGTACAATGAGTGCAAGTTCAGTGTTTTCCTTCTACTGAGTACAACTGGTTTGAATTCAGAGTTTTCCTTCTAGACTGGTTGCTCTTTCCCATGGCTAAAGAGTCTAGTCTGTCCTACTATTTCCCCATAGCTGGATAGAGATAAGATGGATTCGTACCTTTTCGAAGGACACAGTGAAATGCAAACAACCTTGCCCAGGATTTGAACTTGGATCACTGACTTCCTTTTCTACATTGACAACCATTACACCACATACACTTCAGACTTTTTCTTAAATTCCACTTTTTACGAATTATAAATTAATAGTGAACATTTCATCTTAAGAGTGATATTGCACCACTTACATTATAGAAACAATAGAAATTGGAAAATATCACTTATTGTTCATTCAGTTGCCTAATGTTAAAACATATTATAAGGAGCATCATCATTCTTTAATGTTGCCATGTTATTTTGAACCTTGATAAATGATGAACCTTTGATTCTAAATGACTTTATCATAGAAAACATTGTCCATTTTTTTTGACAGTTGTTGATTCTCAAGTTTTAAATAAAATGGTAATGTTCTTCAAGTTGTTTGAATCCGAACAAAAGTGTTCTTCAAATTTTCTGCATAATTATTCAAAATGTTGAATTTTTGGTGAATATCATCATTATCATCAAAGCATGCAAACAGCATGCATTCCCTTAAATCTTTCTCACCATCCATTCCTATCAGACATAACTATTAGCAAGACTTCTAGAGAGTAGCCAGTATCTGCACAGAGCTGATAAATGCAAACTTTTGCTGGTGTGTCTATGTGTACAAGTCCATTTGAGGATGTCACTTATGAATTTGTTCTTACTTCTCTAGCAATGTCCATGATGTCTTACCTGGAGAAAAGCAGTCATGCAGCAACAGTTTTGTTGGGTGCTGCTTCCAGGATTTATTCAAAACAACTATAGGATCCTAGCTAGCTTTTTCTTCAAGCATTTTTTATCACAACTATTCATACGATCAAGTTACTGATTTTAGGGAACAGCATAGAGTAAGTTGCTGAAAAGATTTTAACTAATATCCCTTTGGCTCGAAAAACTTGGTTAACAATACCAGCCACTCAACTGTATTAGCTACAAGAATTCTTATGTCAAAACTGCTTACACTAATTTTTCATCTTTCTTAAAACATTGAGTGTCAACTTCCTTGAATTAAATAAAAATCATGGTGATTGGTTGGTTTTCTTGCATACCAAACTTTCTTGGGTTACTTAATGTCAAAATCAGCCTTTTTTGGTAAACAATTATTTAATTCTAAGTCCTAATGATAATCATTTGTAAAAAATTATTACTTCAAAACAAAAAGTCGCACACAGTTATGTGGCTTCAAATATTTATATCTAAGAGGAATAATTTTACACAGTTATATGATTTCAAGTATTCCTATTTAATACGAATAATTCGTATGTAATTATATGGCTAAAATGATTGTTCTCATTTCATGATAATAATCATTTGTTTGCACATAAAGCGTTTCAAGTATTCCTATCAAATAGAAATAATCTTTACTCTGTGAAATATTCCTAAAACTAAAAAATTGTACACAGTTGTGAGTATTTCAAGAAATTGTATGAATTAAAGTGATTAAGAATAATAATTCTTTATAAACAATTATCACTTCAAGTAATTTTCTCTCCGATATATGTTTTTGATATTCCTGCCAAATACTAATAAAATTAAAACAGATTTATTTGACATAGGTACAATCATTCTATGCCAGAATAGACTTTGGAGTAACTTCAAACTCCACAGGGCTCCAGAACTGCAGCCTCACCACCGGATGCAGTTTAGTATCATAACCAGGAGAAAAAAGATATCATAATATTACTTGGTATCACTTTATAACAAAATATCAGATTATTTTAAATATCTTATTCTAATTTTATTATAAGAATATTTGTTGAGATTTTATTTACTTTAATAACAAAATAGCTACTCAGTTATTCTACAGTTATTTCTTTTATAAAAATAAAATGATTTAGGTGAACAGCAGTTAAAAATAGATTTGCATAAAAGGGTACTTTAAATTCAGTTTTCAGTTGAGGAAGGATGTAATATAATTTCAGGTATCTTTGAAGTAATAATAAACCAAAAAAAGTCTTTTTTTAAATGATTTTAAATAAAGAATGAATAAAAAAATTAGTTTTCTTTTTAAATTACAATATTTTTTTTTTATTTTCATCTGAAACATTAATCTGTTTTTGTAAGGATTTCCAATTTAATCGGACCAACTTTACTGATCATTTTCCCTCTTCATCTGACTTTGATGTTTTGGAGGGGATTAATCAATAACACAAGCCAGCTTTATACGTGCACTTGTCCATAATTGAAAATTGGTGCTTTTGTGGTAAGAAGCATCTGAAGAGTCTAAAGAGAAAAGGGATAAAGAGAGAGAGAGAGAGAGAGAGGGTGGGGTAAACAACTAATGAAGAAGATAGTGAAAGTAAAAAGAGAAAAAAAAGATGAAAGAAAGTAAAGAATAGAGGAGGAGAGATAGAAATGGAAATAAGAGGGGAAGAAAAAAGAAAACAAGAAATAGACTTAGATGTTCATTTGTCTATAACTAAAATTTAGTGTTCTTTGGGGTAAGAAATATTTGAAGATTAGAAAAGGAAACCAAAATGAGTGAAAAGAAAGAGAGAATAATGAAAAAGATAATGAGAATAAGAAGAGAAAAAAGAGAAAAAAAAAGAACAAAATTAAAGAAGATGAGAGGAGGAAAACAGATGGAAATGAGAAAAAGGAAGAGAAAGAACGAATAGAAAAAGAAAGAGGTTGGTTTGTTGTGCTTTAGACATATCGTTTGAACTAGGAGAAAATGCTCTGTTCTATTATGAAAAATTCAGGGAATCAACATCCCATAAAACAGCAGCTGTATGGCTACTTACTTCCCATCTCAAAAAACATCAAAGTAAGATGAACAAGACATGTAGGACACTGCTGAAGAAGCAAGGACAAACTTATAAGTAATGTTCTTCTATGGACCCCTTAACATGGATGATAACAGACCAGCAAGAAATGGTTTTAGCCCTGTGTGGGCACTTGGAGGACCTGATGTAAGTGATGAATGATAGGGATGGATTGAGAGAGAGAGTCAGGGAAATTCAAGCTGTCAACACAACTTGTTGATGATGGGGACTGTTGTGCTTTATGGTATAACAACCCTGCTTGGTCATTTAATGCCAAATCCTCTTATATATATAAACAATTAGTTTGTTGTTAACATTTTGAACAAGCCATAACTCATTTGTTTGCATACAGTTAAATGGTTTCAAGTATTGTTATAGAACACTAACAATTCAATTTAACATCAGTCATTTGTTTCACACAGTTAAATGGTTAAACATTTCTATTTAACCGATAGATGGGATCCTAACAGGTACTACCACTCGAGTGGACTTAGGAGTAATCCCAATGAAGAGATACTCCTCATTCCCAAAAGTTCAAGGACTGGAGCATCACCATTAGATGCAGTTTAGTATTATATTCAGAGTACTCGTTGGGTAGTGGGAGCGGGTCTAATCCCACAGCAGAGATTATAGTCGGTGTATTCTACAGCCCCCAGCCAAGTGGGCTGAGAACAAAAAATAAAAATAAATGTGCACTTGTTCATTACTGAGATTTGGTGCTTTTGTGGTAAAAATCTTCTGATGGGTCTAAAGAGAAAGGGAAAGAAAAGAAAAGAATGAAGAGAGAGAGAGAGAGAGAGAGAAAAATAGCAGGAGTAAACAATTAATGAAAAAGATATTGAAAGAAAATAAAATGAAAAACGAAAACCAAAGTCAAGAAGAGAAGGGAAGAGAAGAGATAGAGTTGGAACCAAGAGAAAAAAATGATGAGAGGAGGAGAGGAAGAACTAATGAAGAAACTATTGAGAAAAAATAAGAAAAAGATGAAAGAAAGAAGAGAAGAGAAGAGAAGGAGAGATGGAAAAAAAACAAAAAGATGAAAAATAGTGGGAGAAAAGATAAAACAAGAAATAAACTTATATGTGCATTTGTCCATAAGTGAAATTTGATGCTTTTCTTTGTAAGAAATATCTGAAGAGAAAGTGAAAACAAAAAGAATGAAGAGTAGAGGGTTGGTTAATAACTAATGCAAAAGATAGTGAGGGTAAGAAAAGAAAAAGCAAGAAAATCAAAAGGAAGAAGCAGGGAGAAGTGAAAAAGATTGAAATAAAAGAAAAAGGAGCAGCAAGTTGAAAGAAAAAAATGGAAGAAAAAGGGCTAGAAACAAACTTATACTGGAACTTGTCAATAGAAACTTGTTGCTTTTTCTTGTAAGAAGCATTGAATAGTTTTAAGGGGAAAAGGAAAAAGAAGAATAGAGAAACAGCTGATGAAAAAAAATAGAGTGACTAAGATGAGATAAAAGATAGAAAGAGTCAAAGAAAGAAAACCCAAGAAAAAGATAGTAAATGAGAGGTAGAAATTAGAATTAGGAGAGAGGTAGCTCAAAGAAAAGAAAAAAAAACAAGATAATAAAGAAATTAGAAAAAGAAAGATAAGAAAGTGTCTCTAAAAAAAAACTTATAGTTTATAATTGTAATCATATAGAAAAATGATATCTTGAAGCTGAAAACTTGCTTTAGCCCCAAAGTGGAGAACCTTAGACCTGTATGTTGCATGCAGCCATCATCAAGTATGACCATTTACAGCTCATCTAATGACCAAGAGAAATTATGCACATCCATTTCAGAATTTGATATCCCAATACTCTCTGGCAAAAACTGATCTCAGAAAAAGCCATTTAAAGATTAATAAGATTTTTCACTTCTTTTAAGTAGTATATATTAATTGAGTCATGGTAACACCCCATAAAACAGCAGCTATACATCCACTTATGTCCCATCTCAAAAAGTAAGCAGCAAGAGATATTGAACTCAGTGTGAATGCAAAAATAACAGGGATGATGTGTTTTAAACAAGAATGGCAGGCCTTTAAAATTAGTTGACAAGTTCACAAAACTTTGCAGCCATATCTCCTCTACTGAAAATTATGTCACCATATGCCTAGCAAAAGCAGAGAATTCTACTGACATGTTACTGATCATATGGAAATCTGATCTCTCTGTCAAAATAAAACAGGAGTTCTTCCAAGCTGTGGCAGTGTCAATACTACTGAATGGATAGACAACTTGGACACAAACAAAACATATGGAGAAAAAGATAAATTCGAACTACACAAGAATGCTACATGCTGTTTTGAAAAATTCCTGGAAGCAACACCTCAAAAAACAGCATCTTTATGGCTATTTATCTTCTATCTCACAAACAATCCAAATTAGACAAAGAAGACATGTGAATATGGGTGGAGAAGCATGAATGAACTCATAAGGACAGTTCTCTTATCGACTCCTGCACATGGATGCACCAGTGTTGGTTGACCATCAAAGACTTACATCAGATTCGTACAGACACTAGATGTAGTATGGAGAACCTTCCAGAAGTTATGGATTATAGAGATGGATGACAAAATAGAGTGTTCTTTAAGCCTAAAAAGGTTTCATTCTTCTGATTTATCCAATATTATTCCTGCTGTGTTGAGGTTCAGAATATGCTGATTATCTTACCCTGCAGAGAGGTAAGATACCCCTCACCCAACTCATGATAATAAATAGGATACTTTACTTTCAGAACATTCTTCCCATAAAAGTTACATATGAATATGTAAATTAAGTAGTAATAATCTTGCTTTTGATTGGTCATTACAAAAATTTACGGTTTAAAATTTCCATCTCAATTTGCATGATTGGATTCTTATTCCTCATTTTTGATTTCTAATTGACTAGATTCTTTTGTCTCCACTTGACACAGAATGATAACTTTCAAACACTTGTGAAATTATATTTGGTTGAAATATTCAAGTTAGCAAGAATTATTTAATACTTTGCAATAAAGTTAATATAATCACTTTCCTTGTCAATGCACATGACCTAATGAATCACTATCTATTGACTTGATTGAGCATTATACAATGACAATTCTTGATCAAAATTCTGCTAATAACTGTATGTCAGACAATATACTTACTGATACATGCTGGTATATATGGTTAGAAGTAAATATACATCCCAGTATGGTGCATTATGTTAGATAGATAGATAGATAGATAGATAGATCTAAGTTCAAATGGCATAGACAAAGTCAATAGCTCTAGTCAGATGATTGCATAGACAAGAAACTGACAGTCAACAAGCATCATTGACTGTATTTACACTTCAAACTTGATTCAACATATGCTCTATCATCAATATTGAGCACTTTTTATTAATAAATATAGCAAACCAAACAACCATATTATTAATTATTTAATATATATATATATATATATATATATATATATATATATGTAAAAGCCTAACAGTGTTATCTGAATGTACATCAGAATTGTTGACTGTATAATATTCAAACCATGTGATTAATATATGATACTGAATTCACTGCATCCAGGAAAGAGGTTATGTTGAAAATTAAATATTTAGTGTATAAATACTTTTTAATCATTAACTATGAATTAATGACTCATAAGTGATGTTCTCCTATGAAATCCCACACATGAACCCACCAGTGATGGATGACTAGCAAAAACTTACATTCCTCGACTATTTGCCAACCTTGGATGCAGTCTAAAGGACTAACCAAGAGTGATAGCCAATAGGGATGAATAGCAAGAGAATCAAAGGAACCTTTGCTATTGACATGCTCTGATAATTATATGAATATATATATATAATATATAAATAAAGTGTTACATACTACCAGTAAAGGGACATAATCATAAACAAACTCATCTCTGGCATTCTACAATACAAACCACTGAAATAAATAACATTCCAAAGTAAAAGAAAAAACATTTCAAGAATGAAGAGTAAATGGAAAAAAGTAAAGAAAAAAATGGAATCAATGTGATGTTGAAAATTGTCATGACAAGATTTAGTAAATCAGTAAGAATTCACAAAAAAAAAACAAGAAAACATAATGTCGACCAAGAATGGCAGAACTATATCTTCATCAAGTTACTTATGGTAAAGCAGCAGATTAGCAGACTGAAGGAAGCTAATTCTTTGGACTTTCTGCAGAGCATTAGATTAAAAACAGAACTGACTAATAATAATTTTTACATCATATGAAGCATTTCACTAAATAAAGGCTGAAAAATGGACGAGGTGTAAAAATTCAGAGAAAAAAATTGAAAATAAAAGATGGGAATAGTAAAAAAATAAAAATTTGAATGTCAAAAATACATATTAACAAGAAAAGTGATAAACTGTCAGTTATGACAAATTTCAAAACTATATAAAAATTCCATTCCTTGTTAGTAATTTCGATGAACCTAATAAAACTAATCATAATAATAATGAAAATCATTTTTATTGCTTAGAATGATTATAATGATAAGAACTGGAATAAAAACTCCAAATAAAGGCTTCTTCTTATAACCATGGCTAGTTATGATAAATGCCAGTGCTATAGTATTGATATCATTTCTTTTCTTGTCAGTAATTTGGATGGACCTAATAAAACTAATTATAATTATATTGAGAATTATTTTTACTGCTTAAGATAATGATAATTAGAGTAAAAAAATTCATACTGAAGGCTTGTTATATCCATTGTTAGTCATTACAAAAGTTAGAGATATGGTATCATAATTGATATCATCTTTTTTTCAGTAATTTGGATGAACCTAATAAAACTAATAATAATAATAATAATGACAATTATTTCTATTGACGATGATCATGATGATGAAGATTAACATAAAAAAAATGTCTAATGAAGGCTTGAGAATGGGCCAAGCAAAAAGGGCAGAAATTGGCTTAATAATTGAAACACTCATACAAGAGATCTGAAGAGACTTGCTGTCACTCAGACTCTAGTGACGGACCTTTATCTAATGCTTGTGTGAAAAACTACCAAGAAGTATAATAATCTTTAATAATAATCAAAATTTCTGCCGCTGCTTGTAATAGTAATAATGTTAATGTGGATAATGATAGTAGAAGTAATAATAATATTGATAATAATGATTACATGACTAATGATTATAAAAATAACAATGATGATAGCAACAATGATGCTAAGCCTGACTTATAAATAAAGAAACTGCCACCAGCCCATTCAGATAACTGGAAGGCCCACAATAATTAATTAATTAAGCTGGTTGATAATTAGGCAAATCCAAGAAAGAAAGAAAAAAAATTGCAATGCAAAAAAAAAAAAGAGTTAAACCCTGCAATCACTTTTGCTGTGAAACAGAGCATAAAAACCTCTGAATAAATGAAAACTTATAAAGAACGCCAGACAGTCAAATCAGCAAACTCCAAAATGAAAAAAACAAACAAAAAAAATACTGTCATAATGAGATGAGCTCACCTAAGCTGGAAATAGAGGAAAATAAATTTGTTCCATGGTGGCCAGTTTGCATACAGAGACTTAAGAGTTGTTGCCACCCTCTTCACCTCCTGTAACTATACAACCTAACTATAGTCTACCCACTAAGTAAACAAAAGCTACCCCTAGTTGTTTTCCAAAGTACCATGTATTTTTCATGATACCCTCATGTCTGAGCTCTTGGCCAGGTTGCATTGAGTGATTTAGGAGTTAGCATCCAAAATTCAACCCTCACCACTATACTCCTCCAGAGACGCACCAGTTCCCATCTAATCCCAAAGATTAAGGCAATCCTTTGTTGTTTTCTGACATACCAAGATAAAGTATTTTTCATTATTCCATATAACATTTACTTCAGCCTATCAGGTGTATTGGTTGACCTCTGATTTATGGGGTTTTAAATCTGACACTAAACTACATCTGATGTGGAAGATCTAGTTCTGAAGATCTGATCAATGTGGAGTAACCCTTCATTAATGATACTGCCAGGTTCACTCTGACTTGGAGTGACCTGTTAGTGTTCCATCTATGAGTCAACTAGATCTGTTTAAAGATTATTCATATTTGATAGGACAGAGTGTAAAAAAACAGTTAAGAAATAACTACACAAAAAATATAGATATGAATGCAATTCCCTAACCTTTAGGCTTAAAATAACCCTAGACAGATTGACATGTTGTAAAAATCATTCAATTTGATTTGATTTAGGATCACAAAATCATTTACTTATGGAATTCATTTTTGAAACAAAGGGTTGCTTCTGGATAACCTTATGAAATTATTATTCAGGCACAAATTGATTTTAGTGGCATACCAAACCATCTAGGCTTATCAAGACAAAGTCTAGGCATAAAGAAGTCATTTTATACATTGCTCAGCTGTGCAACTGTCTTTTGAATTTTAAAATTCAAAAAAGATTTAAAGTTTCTGTTTTGGTACTTTTTGATCAAACTTCTAATTTTCTTTTCAAAATTTACCCAACATTCCAAGATTTCTTGTAAATTCTTACTCTTCTTTTATTATAATATTACTTGTCAATCATATAATGTAGATGTTTCAATTTTTATTAAACTATTCATAAGTTATTGTCATAATGTACCAATTAATATTGCATATTCAAGTTGATTTTGTGTATGGATAGACTTTAGATTTAAAGTCATAAAATCATTAATTCATAGAATCAATTTTTGAAGTCATTTATTTCTTCTTGTCTTTCTCACTAAGTTTTAAAATAATGGCTTATGCACAGTTTGATGCCAATTTTTGTTCTAAAAATTAGGTCTTTAATATTTAACCTATTCACAAATGTATAAATCAAAAGAGTTGTCCATCCAATTGGCAAAGCCTAGAATATGCTGACTGTATCCCACACAAAAAAGTGTATCTTTGGTATTTCACTAAAACTGTATCCTGTGGTGAGGCTCCAATTCAGAAACTTTGACCCGGATGTATAGTTTTTGCTAGGTTCCTGTCTATGATGTAAAACCAACCAACCAACCAAATAACCAACATCATTTCCCTGACCATAAGTATGAGGCAACCAATAAAAAGTTCATCCATTAGAAATGCTTTTGTGAGCATAGCTTGTTAACCATTACACTATGTAAGGTATCCAGAAGAATTGCCTGGCCGGATAAAAAAATAAGTAGTACTGAAGTATAGGTGATCATCCAACAAGTTGAATATCAGCTAAGGTTGTTTATGTTCAGTTTATATGCATGCTCCTATGAAAAGGCATGAATAAACAGTTCCCTATGAGTTGTACTATGGCTAGACAATGAGACAAAATGTGTTGATACTGGCATAAACAAAGAGAACAAGCCTGGTTTTCTATAGCCTATAAATAATATATCCCAAGCAATTTTTATAAAAAGTTAATTTTCTTCAAAACCAAGAGTTTTATCATGATACAATCAAAATGGGTATTATTAGGTTTTATTCATTTTCAAAATTTACACCATTGAATCTCTGTAATCAAAAAATACTAAGTTCAGCAGGATGATCTCTCAGGTTAGAAATCAAAGTAAAAAATGGCAACATAGATTTCTATTCAAAATTCAATTTTACTATCAGGAAGAACAATATTCACCATTTTGTTTTGTTGTTGTCATCACTTTGTTTTAAATATTCTAATCATCTAAATGATTTGCTTTCACTAGCAGCAGAATTAGGATTAAATTCTGCTGTACTTGCCAAGTCATTGCCTCTGGTATTACCGCAGTTTCATGATATATAAAATCTTTCAGTTGATTTGTTCTCTGTTGCCTACTTTTAGAGACTGAAGCCTTCATGTATCCCCAGAGGCAGAAATTGAAATGGAATAGATCTTGCAGGTGACTCATCCATGGGATGTCACCATGGACTGAAATGAGACACCCTCAAAAAATTTATCTCAGAATTTTACATATTTTTGATGTTCACCATTACTTGTCATCATGGCAACTGCTACTGCTGCTCAAAGACATACCTCCCATCCGGCTTGCCACAACTAATGCATGTGCAACAGCAATTTTAAATCCAGGAAATCCTTCTGCTATACTCTGTACAAATATGCAAAAATAAGTACATGGCCTACATATATTTATGAACATTTACTTTTTGTCACAGAGATGTTGTAATTTCATTATTGGATAATGTGTTTTAATTCCGCTTAGTTTAGTAACAAAGAATAACTAATAAAATTTGTTTTGACTGTATAATGTCCTATTAGAAATGATAAAATCTTGGTATATTGAGTTTAGAAGATGATCAATATTTTTTAAAATAATATTTATGGACGATTTTGTATGTATGTACATATAAAATCAAAATTATATATATTTCAAACATATATATATACATACACATAAATACACACACATATACGTATACATACACATATAAATGTATATATACATATACTTACATATATATATATATATGTGTGTGTGTGTGTGTGTGATATACACGAATATATATATATACGTACATATCCATACGTACAAACAGACATATATGCTGGCATCATGCCCGTTCTGTTATTGTTCTATTCATTGCTACCACTTCTCTTTCTTTCTCTCTTTCTCACTCTCTCGTTTATGCACATCATCCTGAAACACATGCCTAATACCCGTATTCATCTGAATCGTGGTTCAGTGAATTTAATAAAGGTGCCAGACAAACAAATTTTTTCTCTTCCGACTAAAAACCCATCAGTCTTCGCTTTTCTTGCTGGATTAGATTTGGCTCTGATCCAAATTCGGTAAAATGCCAGAGAAACTAAAAGAATAGATTTCATTTAAGACTGACTTGAACAAAACATATTGAATGTCTTAGAATGCCTTATTAACCCATTCAATTTAATTGTAATCGGCAAGTTTTAAGAAAACATTGTCAAATACAATTATTTTAGGAAAACTAGATTTCTTTAACACACACACACACACACACATATATATATATATATATATATATTTCAACATATTCAGACACACATATATACACTGTGTTACGAATTATTAACGAGGTGACAATTTTCTATTTGGTCCAAAAACCACTGGTTGGAATTTAACAAAATTTTCACAGAATGATTGAAACTGTTATATTCGTGTGCAGTGTAAAAATTGTAAGGTTATGTGCAAGTGTAAACAAACTGCAGCCATTTGTATGAGTAACACGATACTTCAGTATTCCAGATTATGAACGAGTGAATTCATAATCATACAATTATGAGTCGCAAATGTGACTTAACCACTTCTCAGAAGACTATTATAAAATCAGAACAGACAAAAAGTAAATCAACATTAGAAATATCCAAAATAACTGGAAGATAGCAGTAACTGTGGAAAAAATTATTGCAGCTCGTAAGAAGGCTGATAAAGGTCGCTTAAGGTTTGTTTCCCAACATTTTCCGTCACGAATTAAACGTGACTCTGTGAACAACCCAGGCTTGACCAGCGGAGAACTTCTCAGGCACATTGGAGAAACAACTGTGTCCAAAGCTGCTCGACGTCGTCTTCTGAAAAAGGTCAAGATATCAGTAAAACCGGTGACCATGTCTCTATTGACAAAAATTCACAAACAAAAGCATTTGAAATGGGCAGAAGATTATATAAAAGTCGACTTCTCGAAGGTTTTGTCCACGGATGAATCTCATATAACCCTGTATAGCCCAGACAGTTAGAGCAAAGGATGGATTGTAAATGCTTTAGACGTCAACAAGGAGAAGGGGGTATTAGGATTTGGGCTGGTATTATTGGAGGTATAATGGTTAGTCCGCGGAAAGTACCTGATGTATTAAAATGATTTCAGATGCTTATACTGAGAGAGCACTTCGAACGTTATTAGAATTAATAAATTTTCTCCTCGTTTGGTATGAATTTATGGCATATCAATCATTATAGGACCTTTTTTTCCTCTCCAGTTGTTGGGTTGCACTCGGTAGGCCGTTTTATCTCTGGACGGTTCTGCCGGATGTGCCTCGGCACTGGAGAGTTCCTCCGGCCTCAGGGGGCCATCCCCCCAGGCTTATACCCCCTTCGCGGGGGTTGGGTTTATTGCCTGGCGCCTGAGGCGCCCCAAAAAGGGGAATGCCGACGGGGCCGAAGGTATTTTTGGCCTTGCCGGACGCGTGTGGGCTTCGGCCCTGCGACCGGGCCCACCTTAAAAACGGCCTTGTGCCATATTCGTGCGTTGGTGGGACGCAACGATAAATACAGAGGTCCCCGAGGACGCTCTAGGGCGTTTGTGTGTGGCCTTTCCTCTACAGTTCTTGGGTTGCATTCGGTAAGCCGTCTAACCTCTGGGCGGTTCTGCCGGGTGTGTCTCGGCACTGGACACAGGCTTATACCCCCTTCGCGGGGGTTGGGTTTATTGCCTGGCGCCTGAGGCGCCCCAAAAAGGGGAATGCCGACGGGGCCGAAGGTATTTTTGGCCTTGCCGGACGCGTGTGGGCTTCGGCCCTGCGACCGGGCTCACCTTAAAAACGGCCTTGTGCCATATTCGTGCGTTGGTGGGACGCTTCGATAAATACAGAGGTCTACGCGGACGCTCTCAGGGGCCACTCGGCTCCACGAGGCTCGGATCCTACGTTATCGTGGTTGCACCCACCTCACCGCCACTTCTAGTGGTGGATTCAACAACCTTTTTTTACTGTCCTTTTTAAGGGCTATGAGAGGTCACCTTCTGCGGGTCGGTGCATCTCTGGTGGTCAGTAATGACCAGTCGAAATAGACGGCCTGGAGGCAAACACGAAGACGGATTCTAAGACCAGCCGGTCTTAACCCTCGCTCGGTTCCGATAGTCCGATAAGCTGCGCAACGCTAATGGCACGGTCCAGCCTTTAGCTACCGCTTCGATATCTACGCAGCGCTAAGATAACGCCAATCTTAGCCTCGGCCTCCTGGCCTGTCCGCTCGTCCGCACAGCTTTGGCACGACCCAGCCATAGTCATCGTCCGCACGGCTTTGGCGCGACCCAGCCATAGCCATCGTCCGCACGGCTTTGGCGTGACCCAGCCATAGCCATCGTCCGCACGGCTTTGGCGCGACCCAGCCATAGTCATCGTCCGCACAGCTTTGACACGGCAAAGCCTTCGCTCCCGTCCGATACGTCCGCACGGCTAGGGGGGCACGACAAAGCCCTTGCCTTTCCTCGACTCTTTCGCTCGATCTCGCCTGTACTAAGGCCCGGCAAACCTTAACCTCGGTCTCAGACCTTTCACTTGGTCCATAACACTGAGAAACGGCTCAGTCTTAGTCACTAGCTCGTCCGACACTACATGACCAAGCTGCCATAACCGAACTCGACCTCGACGCTCCTGCAAGGTACCACGCAGTCCAAGTAACGACTCGCTGCTACGGACTGTTTCTACCACTGCAACACCTGGCTCACGTACGACCCGCCGTACGAGCCAGCAACCGGATCGACACACCCTTGGTTAACCCAACATACCGTCATAACCGGGAATATCGATCTACCAACCTCGACCGGCCTCAGCTGCCCGCGACGACTGTCCAACTGTATCCAAAAACCCGACCGAATCTCAGCTTACCAGCATCAAACATCCAGCTGTATCTCCACGACTCGACCTACGCCAGCTACCCTCGTCGAACGTCCAGCTGCGAACATCTACATCGCGACTATACCAGCTAACGACGTAACCCATCCTAGCTGAAGACTACATATAACCACCACGGACATTTACATACACGTTTGTAATTCCGGCAATAAAATCATCACTTTTGTTGTATCTATTATCCTGCCTTTTGTTTCCTTCATTGTCTCTGGCTGACACTACACTCGCACGCATTTAACTTAATTTATTTGCGGAGTCGACACGCTTATCGGCTCCGCAACAGGTTCACCTTCAGGAGAACCATTATATTTATGCGAGATAATGATCCCTTGCATGCAGCGCATAAAACTACAGAGTAACTGGCAATTTGGCTTCAGTAGACCTCGGATGATGAACTGACCGGTGGATTCTCCAGACTTAAACCCAATTGAGAACTTGTGGGGCATTCTGAAGCGACGTGTTTACAAGAATGGACGCCAATCTAGAAACGAAGGGGATTTGTGTCAGGTAATAGAGATACAAAAATTGATATGTTCTATGGATCAGCGACTTATCCAAATCGTTTCAATTAAAAGATTTCATATCCTTTATTAACCAGTTCCACTAAAATTTTCAACTCTGTTTACTTGTTGATTTCTATTTATTTCATGCTTGTTACTGTATGTATCCATAAGATAACACTTAGACTGGTTCATATAAAGATATGAACCAGTCGAAGCGTTATTTTCTTGTTTACATGAGTTTTAATTACATCTTGGAACAATTATGGTTTAAGTACATTAGGAAAATAACGGTAGTTTCTATATATTTTTACGGAACTAAATTTTTACACAGCACACGAATATAACTGTTGTCATCATTCTGTGGAAATTTTATTAAGTTCCAATGCGTAGTTTTGGGACAAACTAGAAAATTGTCTCCAAGTTGATTATTCGTTACGCAGTATATATATATATATATATAACATACACGAATATATATATTTAACATACACGAATATATATATATATATATATATATATTCGTGCGTGTGTGTGTGTGTTTAGATATAGGAACATTTAGACATGTAAATAGCTCCTATCCCCAAAAATATAAATAAAAAATAGAACCACAAATAGATATTAAACTCTGAGCTGAGAAAGTGGCTGTTGATCCAGACTGGTTAATTCAATTAGTATTTTCATTTTATATTAACAGCTAAGACTATCAATGGGTTAACTGGAATTTCATTTTCTTTTTTATGTTTATGAGTTTGGTTGAGATTTTAGAGTCTTTTAGATCTGTTAGAATTTAAATGATGTACTAAACAAAGAAAAAATAAATACATCTCCATTCCCTCACCCACTAGTTAACTGGTGTAGGAATATTTGGAACAGTAATCAGTCCCTCTCCCCAAAAATATGGATAAAAAAGTTAAAACACTGATAGATGTTAAACTCTCTGCTGAGAATTTAGATACGAAGAATGTCTAAATAGTGGTTACACAAGGACTGCTACCGAAGAGAAGTAGTATCTCAAATCAGGAAATTAAACCAACCCACCAACCCTGACTAGAAAATAAAAACGGTTTTGCAGACTCATACTGTTGAAACTTGTATAATTCAAAGGCGTAAGAGTATGGTAGTTTCAATATTGTTCCCTTTCACGAGTCCCCTTTTGAAGAAAGAGAATAAATACGCATAAAATGTCTGAAAGCAGGTAGAAATAAAACAAAAAGTTCCACCAAAATGAAAATATCTCATTCGTATTAAAATTATTAAAGTTTCTCCAGAGTTATTTTGTCTGAGCTTTATGTTAGGATGAAATGATCCCACATGGAATTGATCAAGCTAAAATAAGATAGTTGGATTTAAAATTTAGAAGAAACAAGGAGAGTACTTCTCTTCTCTCTCTCTCTCTCTCTCTCTCTCTCTCTCTCGCTTCCATAATTACTCTGATATCCTACCTCACCCTGTCACTGATTAACTCAGAAGGAGGAGAGGATTTTATGACCCACACAAGCATATAGCAATAAAACTATGGGATGCGGCATTGTGGATGTGAAGTAAGGCAAATGAAACGAACGTTGATTCAACGGTACGATTTAACAGATGCTGGGCGGAAGAGCCTCATAGGACAACAGCCAGGATCAAATCGTTCAGTAAGGAAATAACTGTTTCTAATCTATAAGGGTGGCATCTATTGAAGAAAAGAAACAGCCAACGAAGGATGACCATGACTCTAATCCAAACCGAATATCTAAACCACATCGCCCTTTATGCGAGTAAACAAGGTGCGGGTTTCGCTGAGGTTGGAACTCTGGCCCCAGTGTTTGAAAAATCAGATACAGAGCCCAAACTCAAACCCAACTTATTTAGATGTAAAAACACTTAAGATAGAGACTTTCAATATTACGACTTTAAATACCATAAACCAATATTATCCTTATGAACTAGAAATAAAATACCATGATACTGGTAATGGGTAAACATTTATCTTAGCATCTAAAAAGAAAACTCCGTCAATGCCGCTATAGGATGTGTAAGAATACTTGTCAGTTGTTGTGCCTTAAATTCACTAAAGAGCATCGAGAGAACCCGACTGAGAATTGTGTGTGCTACATTTACTGGCGACTCCAGTTCAGCAATAATCTCTAGCAACTGCCTCACTAATACCAGTGATGAATAGGATATCACTAACTTCCACAACGGGCTATCTTCTCTTGCTTGATACATTCCCAAACATAACGTTCTAATTATTGGTCGAGACGTGGATCTAAATAAGACGAAAATAATAAAGTTTGCTTACACAACCTACCAAACAGAAATGACGAATATTGAGCAGACTTTTCACTCGAGAGCTGTCTTTTATGCCTAAACTCTAAATTTCGAAAAAGAGATGGAAAACTATGGACCTACACCAACCCAAATAACGCTAAAGCACAACTAGATTTTATACCCATAAAAAAGTCGATCCTATTTACCCAACCCCTCCGCTCGGGCAGGATATGACACAAGGTCAATTTTTAAACGGAGTTTGACAAGTTTGAATTCAGAATTTTCCTTCTCCTATACTAGTTGTCTCACCAAGGCTGAAGAGTACAGTCTGCCCTACTATTTACCCATAGCTGGAGGGAGAATAATTGGATTCATACCTTTCCCAAGTGTATTAGTGCTATGTGAAATGCACTCAGTCTCGTCCAGGATTTGAACTCGTGTCACGGTGTCCATTTCCTACGACGATAACCAATACACCACGGGCACCTCCATAAAAAAGTCGATAAATAGTGCTTTGAACTGTGTGGCATACTTCTCTTTTGAAAGAGTATCTTCTGATCACCGAATCAAATATACGTCTGATTCTTCACAGAAATAAGAAACAGTCAAAACTACACTTTATGACTAGTCTTTACTTACAAATAAAGATAAAGGCTAACTATAAGTTTGATAGTCTTCTGGAAACGTCAGAAAGAAATACACCAAATGTTGAATATGAAAACTTTGTTACCAACCCTCTTGGAAGCAGCTGCAAAATGTGTACCAACCAAAAAAATAAAAGAAAAAAGAGCCAAATGTAAATTTCTATGGGAGTCACTAGTAGTTAGGAAAAAACGAGATAACGTGAAAAAAGCATTCTTACTTAATAAAAGAAACCCAACAAATGCCAACGAACAGAAACTTAAGAAAGCCCAAACTGAACTAACACACACAAAAAATGACAATTAGGATCCATTCAGGGTCAGATTGATAGAATCAAAAATTCAGTAGAAGATAGACAAGCATGATTAGCAATGCAGACAGTAAATGATGTGAGCAGAAGGAAGAGTACCTTAAGAGTAAAGTAAAAAAGAAAGCCAAAAAGAAAAACTTCACCAGTGGAAATAACATTTCAAGAATCTGCTCTGAAACCATCCAGAAATCATTGACAAACCAATCCAAAAAATTATTAATGGCCAACTAGACATTAAACAGGGACAGTTTATGGGGGAAGAACTTCTCATAGTATTGAAATAAATTAAAAACAGAAAAGCTGCAGGCTGTGCTGAAATACCTCATAAATTTTGGAAGACAAGAAAACTTCTCCATTTAGGCAATGCTGTCTATAAATAAAACACGATAGAGAAATGGATGAAAGACTGTATCTTCCCTTTCTTCAAGAAGATGATCTTGGAATCACTATGAACTAATGAGGTTTAACTCTTAATTCTGTAGCTGCTAACATTTCTAATGCCCTGCTTCTCAATCATATCCAAAATGAAAGCAAGAAAATTTTTTGGAAAAATCAGAATGTCTTTCAAAGAAAATGCTCCACAACATCAGGAATTCTAACAATCCATGAAATCATTGAAGGTGTATTGGCAAAGAATCACAAGACAACTGTGCTGTTCATAAATTTTTCACTGCATTCAATTCCATATGCAGAGCAAATGCTACGAGTATATGGTCTCCCTAAAGAAACTGTTATAATGATGCTTTACAAAAATACAAACGCTATTGTTTGCACACCTGATGGAGACACTGACTATTTCAACATTGTTACTGGAGTCTTGTAAGGAGATATATTGGCACCATATTTGTTTAGACGCTACCTAGATTTTGTACTTTGAATGTCAATAGATCTAATAAAAGAAATATATATATATATATATATATATATATATATTCCACACATATGCATATATATATATATTCCACACATATACATACATATATATTCAACACACATGCATATATATATATATATATGTATTCAAAAAACAAACACATGCATACATATGTATAGATAGTCGACACATATACATTTATGCAAATATATGTTCAACACAGATATATCAATATATTCAATAGCCCAATTAGTTGGAGCAGTAGAATACATTAACTGCATCACTGCCAAGGGGTAAAAACCCCACCCAACAAATGTCCTGAATATGATGAAATCATCTGATAGTGAGGTTCAAATTCTGGAGCTTTGGGGAATGGGGAGTACCCCTTCACAACCATTACTTCTGGATCCACTCTGACCCAGAGTGGCATTAGCCCATTAATCATCTCATTTATAGGTCAAATAGAAATATTTAATCATTTTCACTACTTGAAACCATTTAACTGTGCACAAACAAATGAGCTCATTTTAAAAGTTCTTATCTACAAACTATTTGTTTACACATCGTATATATTTATTACATATGTAAAAACAGAATGTGGCATTGAACAACC